>ML103889.1:71139-136727 GCA_003697995.1 Taxidea taxus jeffersonii
AAAAAAAAAAAGGAAAAAATTTTAAAGAAGTCATCCAGATTGGAAAGAAGTAAAACTGTATTCATAGATAATATGATATAATATAAAAAATCCTAAAGAATAGGGACGCCTGGGTGGCTCGGTGGGTTAAGCCGCTGCCTTCAGCTCGGGTCATGATCCCAGGGTCCTGGGATGGAGTCCCATATCAGGCTCTCTGCTCGGCAGGGAGCCTGCTTCTCCCCTCCCCATTCTGTCTGCCTCTCTGACTACTTGTGTGATCTCCATCTGTCAAATAAATAAATAAAACCTTTAAAAAAAATTTAAAAAATTAAAAAAAAATCCTAAAGAATAGAGATGCGTGGGTGGCTCAGTCGGTTAAGTGTCTGCCTTCCGCCTGGGTTGTTATCACCCAGTCCTGGAGTCCTCCCTGGAGGAGTCTGCTTCTCCATCTATCTGCCACTTCCCCCGGACTTGTGCCCCCTCTCTCTCAAATAAATAAATAAAACATTTATTTAAAAAAAAAAAGAAAGGGCGCCTGGGTGGCTCAGTGGGTTAAAGCCTCTGCCTTCGGCTCGGGTCATGATCCCAGGGTTCTGGGATCGAGCCCCACATGGGCTCTCTGCTCGGCGGGAAGCCTGCTTCCCTTCCTCTCTCTCTGCCTGCCTCTCTGCCTACTTGTGATCACTGTCAAATAAATAAATAAAATCTTTAATAAATAAATAAATAAAAAGAAAATTCTAAGGAAGACACACACACTGTTAGAATTAATAAATGAGGGGCACCTGTTGGCTCAGTTGGTTGGGTGTCTGCCTTTGGCTCAGGTCTTGATCCCAGGGTCCTGGAATCAAGCCCCTGCATCATGCTCTCTGCTCAGCAGCCGGTCTGCTTCTCCCTTAGCCTAATGCTGCTTGTGCTCATTCTTTCTCTCTCTCTCAAATGAGTAAATAAAATCTTTAAAAGAACTGATAAATGACCTCAACAATGTTGTAAAATATAAGATCAGTATACAAAAATCATTGTTTTTCTGTACCCTAGCAATGAACAATCCAAAAATGGAAAAGAAAACAATTTTAATTTATAACACCATCAAAAAAGTATAAAATGCCTGAGAATACATTTAACAAGAGAAGTATAGGATGTACACTGAAACTACAAAACTTCATTAAAGGAAATTAAAGAAGGTCTGATTAAATGGGAAGATTGCCTGTGTTCATGGAGCTAAATATTGGAAAGGATTTATTAAGGCTTAATATTGGAAATGGTGGTAATACCACTCAGTAGATTTCATATATCCCTATCAAATCCCTCACTGCCTTTTTTTCAGAAACTGACAAGCCGATCCTAAAATTCATATAGTAATACAAGGGACCCAGATTTGCCAGAACAGTCTTGAAAAAGAACAAAGTTGGAGGACTCACATTTCCAATTTGAAAGCTTATTACAAAGCTATGTTATGAAGACAGTGTGTACTAGTATAGGATAGACATGTAGATCAATGGAATAGACTTGAGAGTCCAGAAGTAAGCCTTTATATTTATGGTCAATTGATTTTTTTTTAAATGTAGGCTCCACACCCAGCATGGACCCCAACCTGGGACTTGAACTCATGACCCTAAGATCATGACCTGAGCCAAAACTAAGAGTCAGGCACTTAACAGACTGAACCACCCACGTGTCGCAGGGTGTCTGACTCTTGATCTCGGCTCAGGTCTTGATCTTAGGGTCCTGAGATCAAGCCTGGCTTTGGGCTCCACACTCAGCATGGAGTCTATTTCTCTTCCTCTCTCTCTCTCCCCATCCTTCTCTGCTGCCCCTCCCCCACCTCAAATAAATAAAATCTAAAAAGAAAAATTAAAGAGTCAGAAGCCACCAACCAAGTCCCCCAGACACCCCCAGTCAAATGATTTTTCTTTGACAAGAGTGCCAAGACTGAGGTGCCTAGTTGGCTCAGTTGTTGGAGCATGCAACTCTTTATCTCAGGGTCATGAGTTCAAGCCCTAATTGGGTGTAGAGCTTACTTTGGAAAAAAAAAAAAAAAAGAGTGCCAAGATAATTTAATAGGGGAAAGAATTGTCTTTAATAAATGTGTTGGGGGGTGCCTGGGTGGCTCAGTGGGTTAAAGCGTCTGCCTTCGGCTCAGGTCATGATCCCGGGTCCTGGGATTGAGCCGCACATCGGGCTCTCTGCTCAGCGGAAAGCCTGCTTCTCCCTCTCCCACTCCCCCTGCTTGTGTTCCCTCTCTCACTGTGTCTCTCTCTGTCGAATAAATAAAAAATCTTTAAAAAAAAAATGTGTTGGGACAACTGGATATCCACATGCAAAACAATGCAGTTGGACTCCTTTCTCACACAAACACAAAAGTTAACTCAAAGACCTAATGTAAGGCCTAAATGTAAGAGCTACAACTAGAAAAGTCTTAGAAGAAAACATAAATCTATGTCTTCATGACATGACACCCAAAGTACAAATGACAAAAGAAAAAAATGGGTCAATTGGATTTTGTGAAAATTTAAAGCTTTTGTATTCAAAAGATACCATCAAGAAAGTGAAAAATCAATCCACAGTACAGGAGAAAATGTTTTTAAATTATGTATCTGAGGCAGCGGAGGTGACAGTGGCAGGACCACTGTGGCGCCCGGAGCAGCGACCCGGAGGGAGCGCAAGGCACGGGACAATGCTGGCGGCGGGGACCCAGTGACAGCGTGAGAGGGAGCCACAGTATTTAAATTGACCAACCTAATGTTACAACTACTTTGAGGTGGCCAAATGTAAACTAAAAGCCTTAATTAAAGTGGTGCAATTTTGTATAACTTAGCATCAGTAGTTCAATAAATTTGGATTGCCATGCAAGGGCTTGCATTATAAAAAAAGAATTATGTGGGGCGCCTGGGTGGCTCAGTGGGTTAAAGCTTCTGCCTTCGGCTCTGGTCATGATCCCAGGGTCCTGGGATCGAGCCCCGCATCGGGCTCTCTGCTTAGCAGGGAGCCTGCTTCCTCCTCTCTCTCTGCCTGCCTCTCTGCCTACTTGTGATCTCTGTCTGTCAAATAAATAAATAAAATCTTAAAAAAAAAAGAATTATGTATCTGATAAGGGACTTATATCTAGAACATATAAAGTACTCTTAAAACTCAACAATAAAGGGACGCCTGGGTGGCTCAGTTGGTTAAGCGGCTGCCTTCGGCTCAGGTCATGATCCTGGGATTGCATCCTGGGATTGAGTCCCACATTGGGCTCCTTGCTCAGCAGGGAGCCTGCTTCTCCCTCTGCCTCTGCCTGTCACTCTGTCTGCCTGTGCTCGCTCCTGTGCCCTCTATCTGACAAATAAATAAATTAAAAAAAAAAAATCTTAAAAAAAAAATTTTTTAAAATCCCAACTTTAAAAAAAAAAAAACACTCAACAATAAAAAGACAAATAGCCCAATTGAGCAATGGGCAAAAGATCTGATAGGCATTCCTCCAAAGAATATATACAAATGGCTCTTAAAAAAAAAAAAGATCTACAAATGGCCAATAAACATATGAAAAGTTGCTCAGTATCATGAGTCACTAGGAAAATACAAACCAAAGCCACAATGAGATACCACACCACCTCACAGCCACAATGAGATACCACACCACCTCACATCCACTAGGATGGCAATAATCAAAAAAATGGACAATAACAAGTATTAATAAGCATGTAGAGAAATGGAACCCTTATATGTTGCTTGTAGGAATGGAAAACAGTGTGGCCAGTTTGGAAAATAAAAGGCCAGTTCCTCAGAAGGTTAAACATAGCACATGATGTAGCAATCCACTCCTAGATATATAACCAAGAGAACATACTTCCGCACAAAGACTTGTCTATGAATGTTCGTACAGAATTATCCATAATAACTCCCAAATGGAAACAACCTGCATGTCCATGAACTGATGAATGGATAAACAAAATGGGGAATATCCATACAATGAATACTTCTTGGTAATAAAAGGAATGAAGTACTGATACATGCTATAACATGAATGAACCTTGAACATTATGCTAGTCAAAGAAGCCAGACACAAAAGTCCACATATTCTATAATTCCTTTTATATGAAATGTCCAGAATGGCAAATTTATAGAGACAGAAATAACATTATTGGTTGCCAGGAGTTGGGAAGTAAAATGAGGAATGACTACCAATAAGTATGGGGTTTCTTTCTAGGGTAATGAAGATGTTCTGGAATTAGATAGTGATAATGGTGTACAAATCTGAATATACTTTTTTAAAAATCAATGAATTGTGCATTTTAAGAGTGAACTTTGTGAATTGTAGCTCAAGAAAACTGTTACTCAAAAATAACAAATTTATACAAAAGAGAGAAAGAGGAGTATCTGCCATGGAAGCAGGGATTGGAAACTGGGCTGAGGATCCAAAGGATCCCCATGGGCAGCTCTTGGGGAAAGACCATGACTGACATTCCAGACCCTGTTTTATAGTCCAGGCTGTGTTACTGAACTCTTGAGCAAGATGCTGGGCCTCTCTCTGTCTGACTGGATTGTGTAGTTGCAAAAGACTGAAGATACTCTAAGTGCCTATCAGTAGAGGATAGATATAATCCATAAAATGCAGTAAGTGCAATCCATAAAAGCAGTGCAGCTTCTGAAAAGAATGACATAGATATGTAATAGCCAGTATTTATGGACTGTCACATGCTATCAAGTACCTTGATGAATACTTCATTTAAATGATAACAGCTTGTGAAATATAGTTGAAATTGTTATCCCATTTCAGAAGATAACACTAAGTCACAAAACTTCAGTACACAGCAAGATAAGATCCCAACCAAGGCATTTTGACCCCAGAGTTCATGCTCTAGTACAACATTTCTCAGAGTGTAGCTTGGGAACCCCCAAACCCTTGGGAGTCTGCGAGTTTAAAACTATTTTCATAATAGTACAAACACATTATTTGCCTTTTTCACTCTCATTCTCTCATGATTGTACAGTGGAATTTTTGAGAGGCTACCTGATATGTAGTTATATCATCACTCTGTTTTAAAATTTCTTGTTTTCATCTCTAGTATGATAAATATTGATAGATATAATTCACATGAACAAAAACTCTTCTGGGGACTCAAGTAATTTTTTTTTAAGATTTTATTTATTTATTTGTCAGAGAGAGAGAGAGAGTGTGAGAGCAAGCACAGGCAGACAGAGCGGCAGGCAGAGGCAGAGGGAGAAGCAGGCTCCCCGCCAAGCAAGGAGCCCAATGCGGGACTCGATCCCAGGACACTGGGATCATGACCTGAGCCGAAGGCAGCCGCTTAACCAACTGAGCCACTCAGGCATCCCTCAAGTAATTTTTAAGAGTATAAGAGATCACAAAGTCTAGAACTGCCATTGTAGTCTAAACTATTGTCCCATACTCATCTCTATATGTTACCGATCCATCTCTAAGAAACACTTTTGGTTTAAAAAAAGGGATGGGCATTGTATAAAGATGATTACAATATGCTTATATTTAGGTAAAAAAAATGGAGAGGTGTCTATACATACACACAGGATTCATGGAAAACTTCTCACATGGTTGCCCTTAGGGTGGGAGATTGGGAAGCAGGGAATAGGGAAGCAGGAAGTTTTTTCACTGTATATAGTTTAGTACTGTTGGATATTTTTCTTCTCCCGCTTGTGTATATATTAACTTTTTTAAACAAAGTTTTGAGGGGCACCTGGGTAGCTCAGTGGGTTAAAGCCTCTGCCGTCAGCTCAGGTCATGATCCCGGGGTCCTGGGATCAAGCCCCACATTGGGCTCTCTGCTCCGTGGGGAGCCTGCTTCCTCCTCTCTCTCTCTGCCTACTTGTGATCTCTGTCTGTCGGATAAAGGAATAAAAAAAATCCTTAAAATTTAAAGAAAAAAAAAAACACAAAGTTTTGATAGGTAGCCATAAGTAAAATGAGAGAGAGAGAAATCACTAGGGTGAGTAGGTGTTTCTTCTGACCTTGCCATCCTGTGGTTGAACTCTCAGGGGCTTAGCCTGCACCTTCATGTAAGGATCAGCATGTCTGTTCTACCCACTTGCAGGGATACAAGAAGAATAAAATATCAGATGTAAAAATACTTTGATTTAAAAATTTTTATTTTCTGCTGCATCATTTTTTTCAGATTTACCCCCAAACCGCCCCCCCCCCCCCACTGGTAAAAATACATTGAAAGGCAGGGGTGCCTGGGTGGCTCAGTGGGTTAAAGCCTCTACCTTCTGCTCAGGTCATGATCCCAGGGTCCTGGGATCAAGCCCCGCATCGGGCTCCCTGCTCAGCAGGGAGCCTGTTCCACCCCCCCTCTGCCTGCCTCTGACTACTTGTGATCTCTCTCTCTCTCCTTCAAATAAATAAAATCTTAAAAAAAAAAAAACATTGAAAGGCATTAAGCTCTTGGTGAGAGGAGGACCTTGTTAATCAATTTGAAAGTTTTTTTTTTTTTTTTTCAATTTGAAAGTTTTATGAATGTGTTCACCACTTTTCTTTTAGGTTTGGGGCTCACAGATTGGAGGACCAGATGTAAATGTAAAATGTAAATGTACTATTTTAGAGTTAATTGTACAAAAGGGGTCTTTGTAGACATACATGTTTCTGATGTGTTTTTTAGGATCAAGAAATGCAGAAATTACTATGAAATTCTGGGAGTTTCTCGAAATGCCAGTGATGAAGAGCTTAAGAAAGCTTACCGAAAACTCGCCCTGAAATTTCACCCTGATAAGAATTGTGCTCCTGGAGCAACTGATGCTTTCAAAGGTCTGATCCTGAATTCCTGTTTAACTCTGCCACAAGATGTTTTCACCCTACTCTGTCATCGTTTTATAAGGCCACAAGCAGGGCCTTTTTTTCCTGCCATACCTCTTAAATAGTGATTATCAGCATAGCTCCCTCCTGTCTTCGTTCACTTACTTTAATTTCTTTTGGAAAAAAAAATTTGATTTATCTATAATGGTGCCTTTTTAGATCTGAGACATAAATAAAAATCTTACTTAAGACCTTCACCCCCAGTGAAGCTGTTGATTCAGGCAAGAATTATCAATGGATGCTAAAACTGCCGGGTGACAGCTTTTTGTTGAATAGAATAGTTACATGATGTCAGAGCATCATTCCCCAGAATACCTACTGATTACAAAGGGGAAAATTTGCTTTATAATGGAGATATCTAGCTGTTACCACTTGAACCCAGTGATCTAGCTTATCATCACCAAAACTGGACCCAACTCACATTATATGATATGGCACCTGTATGGTATTCTTCCCAGAATGTTCCACCTGAACCTAATAGCAAGGAAACCATCAAACTGTGGGACATTCTACAAGGAACACTGTCCTGCTCTCCAAAATAGTCAATATAATGAAAAGCAGAAAAGGTGGGGAGACTGTTCTAGAGGACAAGAAACTAAAGGAGTATAAGAGCAAATACAATGCATGATTGGATGAATTGCCTGGATTGATGTTAATTTTCTTAGCTATGATAATGGTATTGTGATTATGTAGGAGACTCTTCTAGGAGGTAGTGGCTGAAATATTTAAGGATGACGTGCCATTATACCTGCAGCCTACTTTCAGATGGTTCAGCAAAAGAAATCTGTACATACTACATGTACATAAGTATTTATGTAGGTGTGGAGAATTGAGGGAAACAATGTGGCAAAATACTAACAGTTGATGAACCAAATAGAGGGTATACATGTGTTTATTTACTGTTTTTTCAACTTTTCTATAGATTTAGAATTTTTCTAAAGAAAAGGTTAAAAAATGATAGCTCTGAGAAATGTAAAAGTCAACATTTACCTCAAAGGACAATCTCCCTTTGTTGGGGTGCCATTGTGAATGTTGTTCTCCCACAGTTTCTACAAAGAAACAACTAGATAACCCACATTCTCTTTACACCTTCACATAAAGTATCTCACAGACTAATGCCATTTATATCAGAAATTGGCCAGATTTCAAGGGATGTGATATTGAAGCAACTATTTAGCCTTTTTTTTTCTTTAATATTTTATTTATTTATTTGAGAGAGAGACAGTGAGAGAGAGCATGAGCGAGGAGAAGGTCAGAGGGAGAAGCAGACTCCCCATGGAGCTGGGAGCCCGATTTGGGACTCGATCCCGGGACTCCAGGATCATGACCTGAGCTGAGGGCAGTCGCTTAACCAACTGAGCCACCCAGGTGCCCTATTTAGCCTTTTTTATTTGTTTTTCTCTACTTAGCTGTTTTATTGCTGTAAACATTTAATATAATTCCCTTGCTAGAAGAATCATAAATGTTCTTCCTGACTGTGTTTCTCACAGTGTTGGCTGAATTAGAGGTAGGGAATGGGGATGTCTTAAAGATTTTTTTTTTTTTTTAAGATTTTATTTACTTATTTGACAGACAGAGATCACAAGTAGGCAGAGAAAGAGGAGGAAGCAGGCTCCCCGCGGAGCAGAGAGACCGATGCGGGGCTCGATCCCAGGACCCTGGAATCATGACCTGAGCCGAAGGCAGAGGCTTTAACCCACTGAGCCACCCAGGCGCCCCTGTCTTAAAGATTTTTTCAAGGTTTCTTTGATTACTGGCAGTGATTGTATGTTTAAATTAATTTTAATTGGACAGTATTTGCACATTTGTGCATAGAGAGAAGAGGTGATGGTAAGCATGTGTAATCTATCCAATCTTTGCTCTGTCACTGAGGCACTCGAGATAAGTTTCCTAATTTCTAAAGCCTGCTTTCTAAAGTAGGCTGAAACGTGACTGTGATTAGTGAGGATTTTGCTTTTAGCCAAGCGATTGATTTTACCGATTATTTTATTTAGGAGATTGTTTCTGACTTCAAGTTAGAATACCACTGCTTATGTATGAACTGCTTCCAACCATAAAGTAATCCCTCTCAAGGGAAATACGGACACATTTTTGATGAATGTAAGCAGTAGTTCTTAGTTCATCTTGAGTCCCATATTGCTTCTGGCTTATCAAACTAGATCATGGAAAATGTCAAGGGTAAGAACTCTGGTGAACTTTCTAGGCCCAAACACCTTTCCTTAGCCCCCCACAACATCATGCAGCAGCCTACAGCTCTGGGCTCTTCATTGCTGCTTCCTGCGTTACCCTCAGCTACACCAAAGACTGTACTCAGGTACTTTTGGTTTTGGTTGCAGCAATAGGAAATGCCTTTGCAGTCCTGAGCAATCCTGACAAGCGACTCCGCTATGATGAATATGGAGATGAACAGGTGACTTTCACTGCCCCTCGAGGCAGACCTTATAATTATTACAGGGACTTCGAAGCCGACATCACTCCGGAAGAGCTATTCAATGTCTTCTTTGGAGGACATTTTCCTACGGGTGAGTATTTCAAAATTATAGCTGGAAAATTTCTCTCTCTCTCTCTTTCTGTATCTCAGCTAATTCCTCTTCAAGGATCTGAATAGAGGGACGATGGTATGGTGGAAACAGCAAGAATTTGGAATCAGATAAGCTAGGGTTTGAGGCAAGTCTCCAGCCAACTGTGCACAACTTTAACCAGATCCCTGATCTCTCTGATTTTGTTTCCTCACCTGAGAAATGGGGCTGATAATATATACTTCACAGGGCTGCTGTGAGGATTAAATATTTTTAAGTGCTTAAAAATAATAATAGGAAGATGCCTATTATCATTATTGCAAAATAGCAGCTATATAAAGATAAAAGTTTGAAAAATACCCCCAGGGAGTTGGCCTTTGGAATAATTAAATGCCCAGGAAGTAAACTGAATTTTATGAATTACTCTTAAAGATACTAGTGTTGGGGCGCCTGAGTGGCTCAGTGGGTTAAAGCTTCTGCCTTCGGCTCAGGTCATGATCCCGGGATCCTGGGATCCAGCCCCACATTGGGCTCTCTGCTCAGTGGGGAGCCTGCTTCCCTTCCTCTCTCTCTCTGCCTGCCTCTCTGCCTCCTTGTGATCTCTGTCTGTCAAATAAATAAATAAATCTTTAAAAAAAAAATAAAAGATACTAGTGTTGGGGTGCCCGGGTGGCCCAGTCAGTTGCGCATCCAACTCCTGATCTCGGTTCAGGTCTTGATCTCAGGGTTCTGAATTTGGGCCCCATGTTGGACTCCATGCTGGGTATGGAGCTTATTTATAAACAAACAAACAAATAAATAAATAAACTACTTATTTATAAACAAACAAGCAAAGATACTAATGACATAATCTGATATTGGACAAGGAAGCAGACAAGAGCCTATTAGACAGGATTCATGGCCCAAATGCTCCTTCTTTACTAGCCTTTTAGGGTTCTCTTACTAGTCACAAAGAACTATTTAAATAAAAGCTGGAGAGCACATTCCATTTGTACCTGGTTCACTTGGCTTACCTACTGTTGTATTTTTCTACTGAGTAAAATGGGACAATACTCTGCCATCAGAGAACCTAGCTGGGAACAAGGACCTTGGGAAAAGCAAGGAAGGAGTGTTTGCCATATCCCGTACTAGGTTTTTCTCTCTTTCCCAGGAAACATTCATATGTTTTCAAATGTGACAGATGATAGCCACTATTACCGCCGGCGTCACCGACATGAGCAGATGCAGACACGGAAGGAAGAAGAAGAAGAGAAGCCTCAGGTACCAACGGAGGACAGCCAAACTGCTGCTCATCCACACTTGTACTGAGCTGACTTTTACAGTGTCTGTGATCAGGTTTTGGAAGTTCAACTTATGTTGTTAAAACATGTTTTAGGAAAGCAGAGGCAGTGGCGGGAAGGGATGGGTCATTGGTCCAAATGGGCCAGGATGGTACCTCCTTCCCCACTCGTTCTTTGGTGGCTGTTCTAGGAAATCAGTTCCCCTGTGGGGCTGTCTTGATCAAGGTTTTTTCTTCACTGCAGAAAATAGGAACCCCCTTCAGAATATTCAGAACTAAAGGGAATTTAAAGTAAGGGACCTAGGGAGTCTCCTGAAGCTCAAGGGCAGGAAGCACAGGACAGATGGGAACCAGAAACCAAGGTACAGACAGGCACCTATGCAGCTATCTGTCCATGATTCTGTGGCCAGATTGTGTCCACCTTTCCCACCTCTCTGCATCTGCTTTCTTCTCTTTAAGCAACCCAGCTTGTTCTGCTTATGCTTACACATAGCCAGTACACACTGCCCAAGAGTACAGGTCCTTTATTCAGGTGACTGCGCAGCAGTGAACAGTGATGTCTCAGTTCCACGTTCCTGGGAGGGAGAAGTGATTATCCCTGCTAGGGTTAGATGTCTCCCAGTCCATTCAGCAACAGACCTGCAAAATACTAACCACACCCCATTAAAGTCACAGTCTGGGCCGACTCACCCAGAGGTGTCTGCTTCATGGGCCTTAGAAAAGGGGGCTGCATGAGAATAACTGGGTGTCAATACAGGTTGTGGGTGGGTCTCCTTCAGTCTCTTCCTCAGAGAGAACAGACTTCCCAGAAAAGCTTTGGGCTTTGTGCAGTACATTGCAGTAATTCGTATTTTCTTTGGGAAAACTATTCTTATTTTCTGTAAGCTTTACATTGATGATTACACTTACACCCAATATTTTTTTTTCTTTTTCAGACTACATATTCTGCATTTATTCAGTTACTTCCAGTTCTTGTGATTGTGATTATATCTGTCATTACTCAGCTGCTAGCCGCTAACCCCCCATATAGTCTATTCTATAAATCGTAAGTCAAATATTTATCAATCTTTCTTAACAATTTGGAGGGTAAAAGACTTGAATATTTCGTTGGTACTGCTAACATTTCATTTCACCTTTGTAGAAAACACTGCTTTTTTGTTTAAAGGAACAGCTGGATAGTAATAGTGCAGAGACTGAAAAATACTGGAGGCAGTTTCCTGTGGGCTCAGGACATGGATTATTTTGTTCCACAGCGACATCATCTGATCAGCTGCAGAACAGCAGCAGCTGGTTTCTGAGAGATGAATAGGCTAACTCCAGCTTCAGATTAAATCCTTATCATATCATGTTAGCTTTAAAATGGGCCCTACTGAGCTTGTGGTCGGATCTCTGGACCCCTCTGGGTCAGGAACATAGTATCTGAGATCCAGTGATTATTTTCAATTTAAGTATTGCAAGAATGAGACGTTTATTCATGATGAGTCTACATAGTCAAACTATAATAGGACATTACTTTGCTTTCAGAAAAATGCATGCAAACTATGAGTTATGATAGGTACTTCTTTATTTCTTCAATTAGTTATTTCAGTTAATCAGTTTTCATCTTTGAGTCCCCAGCATCAACTGGCAACATGTTAGAAATGCAAACTTGTAAGCCTCACTCCATACATACTGAATCAGAAACTCAGAGGATGAGAACTACCAATCTGAGTTTTAATAAGCTCTCCAAATAACTCTGGTTCATTGTCTGAGGATCACTGGATTAATTTTTTTTTTTTAAGTAGGCTCCACACCCAGCCTGGAGCCCAACATGGGATTCAAATTCACCACCCTGAGATCCAGACCTAAGCTGAAATCAAGAGTCAAACACTTAACCAACTGAGCCACCCAGGCACCCCACTGAATTAATTATTTTAAGTTAGATGAGAAGTGAGTCATTACTCATTATGGTTTAGGAGGACAAAACCTTACAAAATGGGGAGATCTGGCTGGCCCAGTCCATAGAGCATGCAGCTCTTAATCACGGGGTTGTGAGTTCAAGCCTCACATTGGGTATAGAGGTTGCTTAAAAATAAAATCTTGTAAAAAAATTTAAAAACCTTACAAAATGTGGAACCCATTGGGTAGTAAATAACAGGAAGAGTCCTTGCTGGCGATCACTGTAGACTGAAGACTATATTCTAGATCAGTATCTTCATTTTACAAAAAGGAAAGCTGAGTCTCAGAGAGGAATTACTGCTATTAGGTCACCCTGGCCTGATTCCCTCTATTTCCCGACTTCCCATGTTTCTCCATTTGCTATTTCTCCTTCCTTTCTTACCCACCCAGTGGGGCAGAGAGGAACTTGCCCTGCTAACATGTTCCCAGATGGAGGTGGGAACAGTCATGGCCTGAACCCTTAGACATCCAGGAAGACGCTTAAGTACAGAAATCAAAGGAGAAAGCTGGGAAAATATTAACTCAGTCGAGATAGAATTTGTCAAGTTTGAATAAAACTAGCCTGGATTTTGCACATTGCTACCACATTGTTTTAACTAGAATTTGAGCTTCTTTTTGTACTTCTTTACGGTTAGTATTTAGTTAACCCAGACCTACTGATGTTTCTGAGCACCACATACTATTGCATATATTAGACCAACAGAGAGTTAGTGCAGAAGCATCACCGAAATCTTTTGTCTGATGTTTTTGCGGTTCTCACTTAGCAGCCATGTGTGAAGTACTTTCTCTCCTGTCCTAAAAATTGGTGCTAGGTTGGTGTACACTATCTGGTTATTTGTGAATAGTTTACTGTAACAATCAGTGCATTTGCCCAACATTTACCAATAGCCTGCTTGTGCCAGGTACCATGCTGGATCCTACACAGCATACAACATATTTTAAGCATTCAGCATTCAACTTTTAGCCCAGAAACCAATATAAGAGAGGGGATCCTTGAAGAGACTAAAGTAATTATACTGAGGCTGAATTCACAACATGAATACACTCACATAATGATGACATTACAGTTACTGCTTTGCTGGGGAAATTATAAATTAGGTGTATTTGACAGTGCTGCTTGCGTCTGCCCTAAGAAGAGGGGATTATGGTCATGATATCTGTGCAGCTGGAGTTAAGACTGAGATTGCCATATATAACCGGGTTACCTGAGCCTCTGTCTCCTTGTCTCAGGACCTTGGGCTACACCATCTCCAGAGAAACACAGAACCTGCAGGTGCCTTATTTTGTGGACAAAAACTTTGAGAAGGCCTATAGAGGAGCATCTCTCCGTGACCTGGAGAAGACAATAGAGAAGGATTACATTGATTATGTCCAGACGAGTTGTTGGAAGGAGAAACAACAAAGTAAGATGTTGTAAAAGGGACTTTTCACTGGTCATCATGCTTCCAACCTGAGGCATGCCCAGCTTCCCAGTCTCTCCTCTCTCCTTGTTTGAGTGGCACATGTTTATGTGATTGGAGGGCCCATTGGGGGGACAGAGGCCCATTTGGGACACCACCAAAAAAGTGAAATTCATTGAGAGGACACATGTGGCCAGAATTGGAAACCTTAGGAAATTAGGCAGGCAGCACTACTTGCCTATCTGTCTGTCTACTTCTCTCTGCCCATCTGCCCCACTCTCCTCTCTGCCAATTGCCTTCCTTTGCTTCCTCAAGCTTTCCTCCTTCACAATCTGGTTTTGCCCTGGTTGGTTTTGGTTGCTACCCTCTTTGTCACTCTCCCAGCTTCCACAAGCCCACTAGTTATTGGCCCCTTTCTGCATCACAAGCTTCCTCTGTAAGTGCGCAGTGCTAGCTGGATTGGTCCAATTTCCTAATCCCACATTCCCTACAAGAAAATCTGATTGATCCAGCCTAATTGTTTGAGCCAGACCAAAAGCCAGCTCTAGCCAGCTGGGGCCACCTAAATCAAGTGACCCTACCTGGATCTGCCCCTTCAGTAAGTGTGGTTTGAGCAGGCCTTCCATTCTGCTCCTTCTCTGAAAACAATGGGGGTGTCAGTGTCTACCCGTTGGTTTAGGGAGTGCTGGTAGCAAGGGTAGCCCTGCCTCTCAACCAACAGGTTCACTTTTCATCCCATTTGAATTCCACACGTATACGCATGTATGTACACCTGTGCAGGCGGCGGGGGGCGGGGCATATACACACACCCTTAATAACTGTATCATATAAAATGTGGCTTTACTTTTTAAAAAGCAAATGCACTCATTTTTTGAATGGTATAGCTGGATGTTATTAAACGTCTAACAGTGCCTGATAAAATTAGCTCTTTAGTCACAGTGCCACTAAGCCCTTGCTGACCCATCATGCAGCCCAGCCCCACCCCCAAGTTAATCTGTCCTTCCTAGGTGTTCTTAAAACGCTTTGTCCATGCTGCTAGCACAGTACTACTCTCAGTGTTAGCACTCTATAGGTACGTGTCAGTCTCCCTGCTGGACTACGGGCCCTCTGATGATAAGAGCCATGTCTTACCAATCTCATGTCCCAGGCCCCTGGCACTGTCCTTGCTTCAGAACAGGTGCTCAACAAATGTCCTTGGAAGAGAGGATTCTCAGGCCTGGAAAATAATGAAAATGTTTGCAGATTAAGAATCACAGAGCAGGGTTAGTGTCCTTACCCTAGCCCTTAGGGACCTTGTCTCTGCCCTCTACTCCTGTAGAGAAGAGCCCACCTCTACTCTCAGGTGCATTAGGAGCTTGATGGGCAATGGTTCTGAGACATAAGGGGAAATTAAGCAGGAGAAAGTTGCTTTTTAAAATTTATTGAAAAATAAATACTGAAAAAAACAAGGAGGTCAGGCAGTACCCTACCTCATGTTAAACTAGTTGTTGCAAGTTTCAAAAATCAGAAAAGAATTTTGGAGCAAGTAAAGGCTTTGGACAGAAAAGTATCTGATACATGGATTGAAGTCAGGTGAAGGCCACAATGTATGTCCTAAAAGTCCCCATTGTATTAACCCCTGGGAGGGTTTTGAATTTGTTGCTTTCTGCAAGAACTGGATGAAAATCTGCATTTCACATTCTTCAAACATACACCCACCCACGTACACTCCCCAGCTGGAACTATACCCAGAGCTCACGGTAAGGATTACATCTAAAATGGCTTGTAGGCTTCTTCTCCCCATCTGCATGAGGCCTAGTTTCAGGACTTTGGTACCCACTAGATATAAATAAAAATCCAGTGGGTAAGCATGATGCATGTACCCACAAGTTCCAAAGAGGGGGTTATCAGCACACACCCCTTAAAAATCTATTTCTGGCATTTAAGGACGGTGGCTGTCCAGACTCTCTGCACAACCCAAATGCCATTTGAGAATGAGCAGCATCTGCCCTCCCGATCCAGCAGCAAGTGCCGCCAGCAAGGTTAAATTTAGCACTTGGAGGTTGTAAAAATAAATCCACTTGAGAATGAAGTTCACTCTTGGCAAAATACCTAATGGAAGCTGTTTTTAACAAAGTTAGCCATTGTCTTTTTTCATCTTTTTGTTCATTTCTCTTCTCTGTTTTCCCTTAGAATGTTTAATCTGAGTGAACTTCTGTGAGTAATCCCCTACTATGAACACTGATGGCCCTGTTTACTCCTCCACAGCTGCATCTAATCAACCCAATGCCAGGGGAAGTGGCCATTGCCACCAGGCTGGGATGGACAAAAGTAACAGGCAGGATCTGCCTCCCAACCTGGCAGAGCTGACCTGAGATCCTGGCCCTGCCTGGCCGAGGAGCACTTCTTTCCGTGCCCCAGAGCAAGGCAGCACCATGGGTAGAAGCTCAGGCTTTGCAATGGGGATAAAATGCTCTTCCTCCTAGAGATGCTGTCCGGGTTATAGAAGATGGTATGGGTATAATGCTTAGCCTGATGTCTGGCGCATATTAAGCTCCCGGTTCCTGGTAGAGTCCGCGCCTTGCATGGTCTTGCTAGAGTGGATGCAGTACTGTCCCAGGAAGCTGGATCCTGAGGGTGGCTGGGATCCATGTGGCCTTCCAGACCACAGGAGTGCAGAGGGTTCTTTGGAGGGGCTCTGGGACTTGCTTTTTTAGCAATTTGCCCGAGTCAGTTTGCCTGGAAGGCTCACTGCTCTGTCCATCTATCACACAGGCATTCGGGGCAAGGGACATTTGTTAAGGAAGAAAAGCTGTTCTCTTGATGCCTCTTCCAAGAATTTTTTTTTTAAACTTAGAAGTCACTGAGTGTGAACAGTCAAAATATGTCAAAAGTAACATATTAATTGAGTTGACCCTTTTACTCATGGAAGGGCAAAAGCATTCACTGGCTGTTTGGAGAGAAGTTTCTCCAAGCATGGTGGTGGGCAGTTGGGATGTGGTTCCTTGAAACACTGACATTGTTGCAAAGTCATTGATCTGGAGCAGGGGTCTCAACCCCTGGAGCACTGAAACCTGGTTTTAATGAACTTTATGGAAAGCTGTGTGATATTTTGAGAAAAGCATCCATCTAAGTGCAGTTACCCTTCACCAGCTTGTTATAGTGGACTCCAATGTAGAAAATAGTAAGAATCACTAGCCCTTAATTCTTTCTAGAATGAGATGTCAGGCAGTGAGGCACTGAGATAAGCTCAGCAAACAAAACACCTAAGGAAATCACTGAAGGAAAAGTAAAGCCACAGAATCTGTTCCATATGCCAGCGTACGATGACTCCAGAGGACCAAAGGCCTGAACAGGTTTTCCACATGCCAGAGAAGCCAGGGAAATGGAGTTGGTGAGGTGGGCAGGCCCGGGGTGGGGGGCGGGGGAGTGCTTTCATTTGGGCGTGGCTCCAGGAAGCACCATCACCCACAACGATGAGGGTGCCAAGGCACGCCCCGGCTGGCAGGCACTGCAGGCAACCACACCAGCAGCTAAGAGCACATCGTTCAGGGGCCCAGGGGACAGGCCGCCTGCCAAGCCACTGTGGGGCTAGGGTCCGGGCTCAGAGCCTCCATTGTAGAGGGAGGGTTTTCGTGCATGGCCACCCCTCACCCTGGAGTCCTGCACTTAATCTGCACTTTGATCCTTCCTTGGTGTAAATAGAATCATTGTGAGCAGAAATACCACTGTTTTGTGTTGATAGAAACTTACTCAGAAACCAATGCCCATTGTTCCCCCTGGCAAAGTATTAATTCCTGTTTCCAGTCAGTTTGCTGATTAATCAGACAGGTGCCTCTCGTTCCAGCAAGAAAAACAAAATCTGTTGGCAGGATGACTAAGAATGGATAGACATATTTCAAAATGATTAAAATAGCATTTTCACAAGTATGGTCCTTTAAACACCGAGTAGCTGCCTACTGTCGGAGGCTTTCAGAAGCCACATAGCCCATCCAAGCATGCCGTCCTGTTAATACACAACACGTCTCTGGGGGGGTGCTTTTCAGGCTTTCCTTCCTAAGAATGTCTCTGAAACCTGACAAAAGAATGAAAAATAGAGGCCGCCAAACTGCCGTTGAGTCGGGAAAGAACGGAGATTATATTCTGGTTAAAAATAGAATGACCTTCTCCACCATGAAGAGAAAATGAAATTCATTTAGTCAAGGAGACAAAGGTCACCGGATCCAGATGATTTCACTTTTAAAAGAGCCCAGCTGCCTTTGGCCTTTGAGTTAGGGACCCCACATGTGGTGAGGGAATGGAGAAAGCTGCCAGCAGCCTGGCCTTCTATAGAAGGCATACCCACCAGAGGGAGGCTCTGTGTCAGTTAGCATGTCTGAGTTATGATCCAGCCACGCAGGGGACAGAATGGAGCAGCTGTTTTTGTTTCAGATGACAGGGACAGGCGATTGGACTCCATTCTCTCCCAACTGCCATCTGAATGCCATTCGTAGAGAGGCTGTGAAACAGAGTCTCCTCTTACTGCACACGTGCGCGTTTCCTAAGTCTGGTGCCAAATGTTCTATTGATAAGAACTAAGTCCAGTGCTTTTATAATAGAGCACGGATACTGTAGGACTCCAGGGCCACAGGTGGCCTTTAATCCTCGGCACTTGGTATAGCCGAGCTTGAGTTTCTCGAATAAATGAGTAAGCATTTCTCAAACTTAATTAAAAGAAAAAGCATGAAAGTAAAAGGAGCTGTGGTTCCAGAAATACTGAAACAAAACAAAGGAGCTCAACTCTCTTGATGAATTGGTTACCTCTTTTATCTTTCAGAGTCGGAATTGACAAATTTGGCAGGACTATACAGAGATGAACTACTGAAACAGAAGGCAGAGTCGCTGAAACTTGAAAACTGTGAAAAACTTTCCAAACTCATTGGCCTGCGCAGAGGTGGCTGAGAGGATGCTAGTCCTACCGGGTTGGGGTTTTGCTACTTATTACTATTTATGTTCCTAATTCCATTTTATAATACAAAATTAGGAAATGACAAACATTTTACAACTTGCTAACTTTCGTGGGCAGAGCTGAAGGCACTTGAGCATGGAGCCAAACTTGCCATCACAGAATCCTACCTGGGGATTGGCTCCAGGGGCCACAAACAGTTCATCTAAATTGAATTAAAGGCAAAGCGTTTGATGCAGCGCCCCCTGCTCCATGCCTGTCCTGCCACTAGGATTGTAGTTCAGGCATCCCAGGGCACGTCCACGTTTTCTTCCTCCTTCCCTTCTTTGGTTAAGTCTAGATATCCGGTCGTTCCTAGGCATAGCCAAAGCAGCTTCGTATTAGCTGCTTACAGTGTACACGGAGAATGATAGCTCTCCCTTCCTGTGAGTCCTCATGGCCCCCAGCATTCAGTCCTTGAACAGGTGCCTGCCCAACTTTGCATTTTCTAAGGGAAATGAGAGATGTAAACTATTACAGTCAATAGTTTTCTATTGCCTATCTCTGTTCAGAGTTACTAGCATTAGCAAACTGCCTGATTTGAGTTTCTTTTACTTCCTTAACCCTCTCTCTTGTTAGAGGGTCCAGAAAGTAAAAGCCACTGGGAAAGAAACAGTTCCATGGACAGCACAGCAGCAGAAAGCAGGGACCGAGGATGAAGGTAAAACACAAGCCTGAGTCTCAGCTTCTCAGTGCAGATTCCCGAGGCCATCACAGAATCTGGAGAATATGGGTGGTTTTTTGCCATTTCCTCTTGCAGCATCACACTTAACCGGAGTCCCTACCCCCCACACAAGTACAGTGGTCAGACCTAAGAGCAGGCATTGCTGGCCAACCAGACTGATTGCTCAAGCCTAGAGCTGGAGGGGAAAGACCCTCTTTCCATTGCTTTGGAGGTCAGTGTTGGTCCCAGCCATCCTGGTCTTTAACCCAAGGCCCCATCACTTGTAGTATGAGATGCCTTTTCATGTAGTCAACATTTATTGAGTGCCTAGTGTGAATCCGGAGCTCTCACATATATTTTCTTACTTTAGACTTCTCACAACTCTGTGAGGGAGACATGTTATCCCTTTGTTTATGAAAGAGAACATTGGCCCAGAGAGGATGGATGGTTGGCCCAGTCACAAAACTGGTAATGGCAGAGCTAGGTTATCAAGTAGAAAATGTGAGGTCATCCCCATTTCTTTGGCAGTTCCAGCCAGATTGGTAAGGCATAGTCTTTCCCAATGATGCCCCAGTCCCCCCTGACCCTGTGACTCTGTGACCATATATCCTTTTTATGGCAGTCCTGCATTCACTCCGGACCTTCCTCCCTGGCCTTGAGGGAATAAGACAATTCTGTATACAAAACAAGAGGTCCTCAAAGGCAGGCAGCCGTTCCCACTGGTGACAAGGAAGAGGTTAGTTACTACCTAGGCCCGGTGGTTCTGGGCCCTCTCTTCTAATTGAGCTACCAGGACTGAGCTGCCTAGATCATCATGAATCAGAAGATCAAGAGGTGACTGTAGTTTACACTCCATGTTTTCTTTAGAAGGGAAGGAAAGTTCCTATATCGAAACTGGTTTCCAAAGTAGAGTTTGTCCCTTCAGAGGCATAGCCATGATTTAGGCAGACATGTCTAGCATGGTTCAACATGGAAATTCCACAGGGTCAGGAGATGGGTCCAGAGGTGAAGAGTAGATCTTTGGTGGCTGGAATGGGACACTGGCTCAGCTGTGGGGAGGGGAGCAGCTCCAGAGAAGCCAGATTTTGCTGCTCAGCTAGGTCTATCTTCCTGGTCTGGGGGGACTTCCTTGATCCTTTCTGAGTAATTGAGGGGGTTTATACCATAAAATATGCCTGGGAGCCAAACAGGCTTATGGAAAGATTCCCTATTCACACAAAAATCAAAGCTCTCCCCTCCCCAACTCCAGTCTCTGCTAGAAAAAAGGGACCATGATTAAACTGACCTGACATGGATTTCATGGCCGAGATGAGTTGCCTGTGATGATACAAAACAGAGGTAAAACTAACCCCATTAAACATCAGGTCTCTTGTCTGTTTTCATAGCACTGATGGTACTGTTGTATTTATTACCTAAGAGACTACAACACATCTGGCTTTCCTCTCAGTAGAATGGTATTTGCCTTTGTTAAAGAATAGTTTCATCTGTTTGGTATAGTCCAGAATATTGCTGCACTCTAATTTCCTGGGTTCTGTTTTAGATGGGTTGTCTGCATGGTGGTAAAATAAGCATCTTCCTCTTGCCTACATCTTCTGAAAGTTTTCCTGATTATGTATAAACCCCTTAGGTAAGGCTTTTTCTTGCTGTTTTGCTGCGTCGTTCTCTACATTTCCATGAGCATTCACTCAGAATGGAGAGGGGTGAGATGGGAGTGGGGCTGAGGAGGCCTAGCGGCTCAAGCAGAAGATGAGCTTTCACTCATCCGAGTGAAAGGGCTCTCTGCGCCGGCTGATCAGCAGTGAGGAGGGGAGGGTGAAAACCCTTCTCACACAGAGGACACCACAGCTTCAAGGAATCCGTGTGCCCACATTAACACCCCTGGGGTTCATCTGTTCCAACCAGAAAACTTCTGAACTTCCTGGATCAGCTCCAGGCCTCACAGCTTGGGACAAGTGACCAGTAAGAAAGTGCCATTGCTATGCTTTCTGTTGGAAACTATTTAGAAATCACACTGAACTCCAAACCCCACTGGAACATGGGATCCAGAAGCCCAGCCAAGCCTTGTGCTATTCTCATTTTCATCCTTCACGCTCAGGACTAGCTTTGTGAGGAGGCGCTGTTGGGATTCCAGAAGTTTTCTGTTACAACTGGCCACACTTGCTAGTTCATTGTCTCTGCATGCTCTATTCCTCACAGAAGCTAGCTCTTAATTAGTATTTAGACTCATTTATGGTATAAGCTTAGTGTTCTAATATATTTATTTTTGGAAAGAGCCAAGTTACTCTACATCATATTTTTTGAGACTGCATTGCTGATCCCTCGTGCAGTGACCACTAAGTAACTATATATCCATGTGTTCTATATTGATTACATCATTTGCATCACACTCAGTATTTGGAATTAATGATGTGAATGTTCTGTGACCAGAGCTGGGTTTGACACAGGTGGAATCTGCTCCTGGGGGAATACGAATCCTGAAAACTCTGGTCACCTGATCCACTGCATCTGGATTGAGTGTATTTTAACAGAGAAAGAAATTAAATGATTTTATACAAAAAGAATGGGTCTATATTTTCCCTTTGTTCTCTTCCTCTTGCTCATGTCACCCCTGGGCACCACGTCCTTCCTCACTGCCTTGGAGCCACCTGGGACTAGAGGAGGCCTACTCTCCTCTGCTCCAGCCTTCCCGAATCCGTCACTGGAACTGTTGGTGTTAAGAACAACAGAGAACTGGTGGCATCGCCAATTCCATAGGCCTCTTCTATCAGGTAACAACAGCAGCCACAGCATATCACAGCCAACTCACAGAGCTAAACCACTTAGCTTCCTAAAACCAGGTGTTATCCCAGTTCCTTAATGGCCTTGTTCGTGATGACCCAAGTTTCAGAAAGTCTTGGTTGAAATATATGGGACATAGGGGATGCCTGGCTGACTCAGAATAACATGTGACTTTTGATCTCAGGGTCATGAGCTCGAGCCCCAGGTTGGGTGGAGAGAGAACTAAAAAATAAATAAAAGACTTTAATAATACAGTACATGGTTCCTAATAATACCTTTCATTTGGAAAAAGATGGCGATGAGATTCAATTCATCAAAGATGGAGGACTTGGGGTGCCTGGGTGGCTCAGTGGGTTAAAGCCTCTGCCTTCGGCTCAGGTCATGATCCCAGGGTCCTGGAATCGAGCCCCGAATAGGGCTCTCTGCTCAGCAGGGAGCCTACTTCCTCCTCTCTCTCTGCCTACTTGTGATCTCTGTCTGTCAAATAAATAAATAAAATCTTAAAAAAAAAAAAAAAAGACAGGACTTACTGTGTCCGTGGGCTGAGTGTGGGTATGGGGGTGGGGAACAAGTGAGACCCAGCACCATGCTTCTGGAGCTCAGGGCAGAGGGGGAAGCTAACTTTAGACTGTGCTCCCCAGAAGGATGAGTGTCAGAGGGGAGATCAAGGAAACCTTGGGGATCTATAACAGGAATTCAATTCAGTGTGAGCCTTGAGTGCAAGCAACTCTAAGGAAGAGAGACTTGAAATATAATCACCCTTCTTACAGAATGCAGTCATTTTTTTTTAACAGAAGAGGGAAGCAACACTCAGTGCTCCCAATTCCGTGCATAGCACCACCCTCCGTCCAAGGGTGAAAGTCAGAAAGCTAGGATATGTTGTATATTAGACTGCATTTGGTAACCCCTAAAGGACCACATGTAATATTTGTGCCCTTGTGTAGTCCCCTTTCTAATCTGGGCTGGCCTTTGATCTTTCACCAATAGAATGTGGCAAAATCAGCAGCTTCCATTTTTGCACTTAGGGAAAGCCAGCTGCCATGTCAGTCCAACCACCCTGTAAGCTCTAAGCTAACCACATGGAGAAGAGAAGCAAACATGCAGAGGAGAAGCAAACATGCAGAGGAGAACCAAACAACCGAGCGGGCATCAAGAACCAAAAACCCAGACATAAAATCTAAGCCCAGCTGTGTAGGCCACCCAAGCCAACGGGTAGGATGGAAATGAGCTGTCCCACCAAGCCCTTTTCAAATAGCAGAATCACGAGCAAATGATAATATGGTTTCTGTTTTAAGTCATGACATTTTGTGGTAGTTTGTTTGCAGCATAGACAACCAGAACACCTTGGCTCCTTTTTTCCCCATATCCCCTCCTTCCTTAAGTCCTATCAGTTTGACCTCCTGAACAGTCCAAATCTAACTGCTCTCTTCATCTCCTCTGACACCATCTGACTCTAAAACTACCAGCCACTTTTTTTGATGAAAACTGCAATAGCTTTGTGGTGCCTTGGGGGCACAGCTGGTTGAATGTCAGACTCTTGGTTTCAGCTCTGGTCTGATCTCAGGGTTGTGAGATGGAGCCCTGCGTTGGGCTCTGCAGTCAACCCTGAGTCTACTTATGTTTCTCTCTCCCTCTGCCCTTGCCCCTGCTCACTCGCTCTCTCAAATAAATAAAATCTTTTAAAAAATGCAATAGCTTTTTTAAAAAAACGTTTATTTAAGCAATCTCTACATCCAACGTGGGGTTCAAACTCACAACCCTGAGATCAAGAGCTGTGTGCTTTACTGACAGCCAGCCACGTGCTCCAAAAACTGTAATAGCTTCTTAAGTACAAGTAGTCTCTCTGCATCTACTCAGGACCACGCCCAATCTGTACACCTCACTGCAACCAGAGAGATCTTTTCAGGACATGTCACACTCTTGCCCAAAGTATTTGAGCAGCTTTCTTTTGCCCCCAGAATAACAACCATCAAAGTTCTTAATACGGCCTAACACTGAACAAGGTTCTACCCAGTTTCTGGCCACTGACCCTTCTTGCCCTTGTACAACCTTTTCTTTTCTGCCATACTAACCTTTTAATTATTATAATCTGCCAACTCCTTTTGCCCCAGGGACCTTATAAATACTGTTCCCTCTTTCTGGAACCCTTTCCAACTCACCTGCCCCTACCTGTTTTGTTAAGTGCCTCCTGGTAATCTTAATAGGTTTCAGCACAAACATCCTACTTCCTCACAAAAGGCTTCCCGGACACCCCAGACTGGGCAAAATCTCCCTTTAAAATATTCTCATTCCAGGGACGCCTGGGTGGCTCAGTGGGTTAAGCCGCTGCCTTTGGTTTGGGTCATGATCCCAGCGTCCTGGGATCGAGTCCCACATCAGGCTCTCTGCTCGTCAGGGAGCCTGCTTCTCCCCTCCCCTCTCTGCCTGCCTCTCTGCCTGCTTGTGTGATCTCTGTCTATCAAATAAATAAAATCTTTAAAAAAAAAATACTCTCATTTCAGGGCAACTGGCAGGCTCAGCAAGTAAGCATGTGACCCTTAATCGCAGGGTCATCAGTTCAACCCTAGCTTGGGCATGAAGACTACGTAAAAAAAACAAACAAACAAAAAAGACAAAACAAAACACAGTCCTCCTTAACACCTTCATAGCTATAATGTTATTTGGATAATGATTCAATTTGAGATTTAAGTGTGTGTTTATTTGATGCTTGTCTCCCCACTAGACTAAGTTTCATTCTGATTTTACCTGATGTGAACCTTGAAAAGATGACATGTCATCTGCCAGGATGTCTACTGGAAGTGCAGCCCAAATTCTTTGAAACTACTCCTACAATAGGTAGGATGTGTTCCCTCTCCTTGCATCTGAACTCTGAGGCTCCCTGGGAAATAGAATATAGCAGAATTTACACTGTGCCAGTTTTCAGGCCCAACCCTTAAGAAAATGGTCATCTTCCTTTTCCTATCACTTTGGATGTTTCTCTTAAACCTAATCACCATGCTATAAGAAAGCCCAGACAGCTCATGGAGGGGAACAAGAACCTTGGTCCTCAGCCTCAAATGCGCTCCCAGCTGATAACTCCAACTTGCCAGTTATGTAAGTGAGCTATCTTGGAAATAGAATTTCTAGCCTCTTTCCCTCTCCTCCCTCACTCCCCCCACCCAAAATCCCACCTGATACAACATGGAGCAGAGATGAGTTTTCACTATTGAACCCTGCCCAAATGGGAGTTTCCTAAGTGGAATGATTTTTTTTTAAGCTGTAGATTTTGAATGCTTCATTATACAGCAATAGATAATGGGAACCTCAACCAGAATGACAACCCTGTGCAGAAAGGCAACACTTCCTGCATTAGGATCACAGAGCTGTTTGTGATGTTATGTCATCCCAACCCTCACTGAGCCCTGACTGGGGCCAGGAGCCTGTAGTATTTGTTGGCATACAGAGTGAGAGTCTGTGGCAGTCCCCCAACCAGGATGACCATCCTTCATGCCCATGCTGGTATGCAGACGTGGACCCAGGCTTCTCTCTTGTTTATAATCTCCTATCCCCAGGGAAGTAGCTGGTGGGGACTACTGCACTCCAGAGTTTTGCCCTGGAGGGCAGTCTATTCCAGCTTCTGGAGGTGAATGTGAATGGTGAATGGCAAGGGACATCAAAGTAGCACTTCATGAAAGATAACAGAGAGAACACAGGTCAAGGGGAAAAACCAGTGATCTCTGCCCCAGAGGAAGGCGCAGCTTTATCCCGGGTGATTCAGGTGAACACTCACATTCAATAGACAAAGCTCCAAGAAGGCTCTGGGCTGAGGCACACAACCCACATGGCACCTTCTAGGCTCATGCTGTCCCACAGAGTAGCCACTAGTTATTATGGCTATTTCAATGTTAATTTTAACTAATTAAAAATCTGTAAAATTTAAAACAATGCCTCAAGTCACATGAGTGACATTTCCAGTGCTAAACAGCTAGCTACATGTGGCTAGTGGCTGCTGTACAGAACAGTACAGATGTAGACTATGGCCATCACATAAGTTTTATTGGACTGTACTGCTCTAAGCTCTTTAAGACTGGTCAACAGAAATGGCCTTGCTCTCTTGGGGCCCTGGGTGACATAGTTGGTTGAGGGTCTGACTCTTGGTTTCAGCTGGGGTTGTGATCTCTGGGTTGCAGGATCCAGCCCCCAGTCTCCATGCCCCACCTGGGGCTCCGAACTCATCATGGAGTCTGCTGGAGTTTCTTTCTCCCTCTCCCTTTTCCCCTCACCATACTTGTGCTGTCTCTCCCCCTACCCTGTCTCTCTCTGTCTCTCTTTCAAATAGATGGATAGAGAAGGAAAAAAAGAAAGAAAGAAAGAAAAAGAAAGAGGGAGGAAGGAAGAAAGAGGAAGGTAGGAAGGAAGGAAGGGATAAAGAAAGAAAGAGGAGGAGGGAGAGAGGAAGAAGGAAGGGAGAGAGAAAGGAAGAAAGAAAGGAGGAAATGGCCTTGCTCTCCAGTATGTGAGAATAGACAGAAGAAACACAGAAAAATCAAACAAGGGTTACCACTGGAAAATCCACAGAAATGGTCACATTGATCAGGCCACAAAGTTCAACCCCAAAAGAGGCCCCTAGGGAGCTTTGGGGAGCAGCCTAAGTGGCCTACCTGAACTTTCAGCTCCCCTTCCTGGTTACTGATAATACTTTCTCCAAACTACTTAATAGAGTCATTTCCTGCTTAGGGGTATCAAATTCTACAACTTCAGTTCCCATTATGTTCAACAAAAATCTAACACAGCATCATGGTTAAGAACATGGACTCTGGAGGGGTGCCTGGGTGGCTCAGTGGGTTAAGCCTCTGCCTTTAGCTCAGGTTGTGATCTCGGGGTCCTGGGATCAAGCCCCACATCGGGCTCCTCTGCTCAGCAGGGAGCCTGCTTCCCCTTCTCTCTCTGTCTGCCTCTCTGCCTACTTGTGATCTCTCATTCTCTGTCAAATAAATAAAATCTTAAAAAAAAAAACAAAAACAAAACAAAAAAAACCATGGACTCTGGAATCAAACCTCCCAAGTTAAAACACTGTTCCAAAGCTTCTTAGCTTGGGCGACCTTGGGTGACCTTGGCAAGTTACTCATCCTCATAGCACCTGCATTTCCTCATCTGTAAAAGATTGAAAACTTCTTCCCAAGATTATTGTGAAGATCACATGAAATAGTATTAAAAAGGCATAATGGTGCCACAAAATAGTAAATACTCAGTAAATTTTAGCTCTGATTTTTCCTAAGCTTATTTAATATTATTTGGGTTTCCAAAAAGCCCTCAAAGGGGATTTGGTGAGGACATGTGGTCACTTTAGGATCACTTTATCCTAGGTTACTATGTAGGTCACTTTATCCTTCTGTACCTCTGTTCTCTATCACTGTCATGCCCCTCTTCAGTTCTCATCTCTTCAGGGCCCTCCCCAGTACCTTGACATAGTTGAACATGGGTCCCCTGTGGCTGCCCAAACTTGGTACCCGAGTAGGAGGACTCTTATCTTGGGTGAGGCCACTTTCCTTTCCTGTTCCTGGGCTTCCCTTCATTGCTTGGGTTTGGGCCACTTAAGTACAAAATATTCATACGTGGAAGAGAGATCAGAGGAGACTGGAGTCCCATACTCTGGGAGAAATCTAGAGATTAGGGCGGGAGAAAGAAGCCTGTGAAGCTAAAGATGCAGGGGTTGCCTTAGTTAGCTCTTGCTTCACAGGTCTAGCAGTTTAACAGGCCCTGGGGGAAGGCCCTGGGAGAAGGCTGAGAGAGCCATTCTCTGACCGAGGCCTGTTCACTTCCCTAAGGAAGAATAAGCCGGACCCCGACTGCTCCTCGGGTCTGCGTGACAAATACAAGACGAAACAGGAGTGCAGATAAACTATGAACTTAAATTCCTAAGGGTTGTTAGAGATTCTCCCGCCCCAGGAGACGCCTTTCAGAGAGCGGCTCCTTTAAGAGGCGGGCCCCATCCCTGCTAACAAAGGAAGTCCCCGCCCCCCGTTGCCAGGATGCTCTATGGCGTCGCATTCTCATTGGTGGGCGACGGCGGGTGAGGCGCCCAGGGACAGCCATTTCCAACGAGCTGGCGTGGGCGAAAGATGGCGACGCCCCTCGGGTGGTCGCAGGGGGGCTCTGGATCAGTGTGTCTCGCCTTCGATCAACTGCGGGACGTGATCGAATCTCAGGAGGAACTGATCCATCAGCTGAGGAACGTGGTACGCAGCCAGAAAATCTCGGGGAGAGGCCGACCTGAACACCTCAATGGAGGGGGCGGGGCCAGACCCTATACCGGAGCCAGTGGCGAGCTTAGAGCACATTGCCAATGGCGTCATCAGGAGGAGGCGGGGCCCAGATGTGTTCTAGCTAGTAGGGGTGGAGCCAAAATGATGCAAGGTCTTCATTAATGTCTACGATGGAATTTAAATCAAAATCAAGTTCATTTCTACTCCCTGTTTGGTTGTGTAAGGCCGGGTAGTTATGTCCCGGTCTATTCACCGAGCCTCGCTTTCCCCATTTCTAGTTGGAGATGACTTCATTGGCTTCCCAGTGCCCTCAGGTGCAGGCACTGAAGCTATAACATCTTTTCTCTTGTGGACATCCCCTCCCCCGTGTCTAGTGCAGCGCCATGCTGAGGGCAGTAAGCACTGGTTTGTCCCTTACACATGTTAACTTAAGGGGTTCCGACCCCTTTATGCCCCTTTGCTTTTGCCTTCTAGTCAAACCCTCATTCCTGAGTTCAAAACATTGAAGCCACAGATTACCTGGACAGGCATGGTAAAATCCTGGCCAGTTGGGAGTTCATGGTTTCCCTCTCTCTCTCTCTCTTTTTTTCTATCTTGATTAGAAGGTTGTGAGATAGCTCCATCTCAGAAACAAAACTGACTTAACATCTGTTTCTCACTCTAATGGGTGTGTGCAGCTCTAGGCACTGAATTACCTACAATTCCCTAAGGGTACCTAGCTCTTTTTCTTTGCAGCTGGCATCTGCTGGCATTTGCATGTGTGTTCTCACCCTCTGAAACACTTTTCTGTTCCACCCCCACTTCTGGCCCGCCCCTGTTTAGCAGTCAGATGCCCTGTCTGATGATCCTTCTCTGAAAGGAGTTCTGACCTTTCGCCACGCCTCCCCTGAGCACCACAGCCCTTTGTGGTTCTCCATCATACTCACATACCGTTTTAGAAGTGCTAGCTGTGAGCAATCTCCTATATCAGACTGGTTACTCCTTAAGGGTAGGACCTAGAGCTGAGCCTCTGTGAATGTTATCTCCCTTCTCAGATCTCAAGTCTCATGCTAGGTGCCCTGGGTATCATTCCACTGTATAACCTTAGTCCTGGTCCCTAGAGAGCGCTCCTCCCACTCCAGCCCCGGGCCTTCCCTGAGCCAGGCTCTGTTGCAGATGGTTCTCCAGGATGAAAATTTTGTCAGTAAAGAAGAGTTCCAGGCAGTGGAGAAGAAGCTGGTGGTAAGTAATGGCCTCTGCAGGCTCCTAATCTTTTCCCATTTCTGGGGATCCTTGTGGATGGGCACAGTTATTGAAGCCTCTGAGAACCTCCAGCCCTAGCTGTGAGGACAGAATCTTCCTGGGTCCTGGCTTCCATCTGCTTCTCTGAGAAAGGGAGCTGGTTAAGGGAACCTAAAAGACCAGGGTGGCTTGGGGGTAGTGAGGTCACTGCTGCTGCCCCTGCAGGAAGAGAAAGCTGCCCACGCCAAGACCAAGGTCCTCCTGGCCAAGGAAGAGGAGAAGTTGCAGTTTGCCCTCGGAGAAGTAGAGGTGCTATCTAAACAGCTGGAGCAAGAGAAACTGGCTTTTGAAAAGGCGTGAGTGGGCCTTGGTAGTGGGGGAAGGGTTGGGGGTCCAGTCTGCCTGTCAGCCTTCCCACCCTTTCTTATATTCTCCACCCAGGCTCTCCAGTGTCAAGAGCAGAGCCCTGCAAGAATCCAGCAAGAAGGACCAGCTCATCACCAAGTGCAATGGTAGGCGGGAGGCCCGTGCCCCCCCCCCACGCTTACATGCATGGGTTCTTCCCTAACAGCCCAGTGCCCATGTCCAGGGCAGGGTTTCACCCTAACTTCTGCCCCCGGCTGAGGATACAGGCAGGCCCAGGCGGGCCACACCTTCGCAAAGGCCTTCAGGGACCAGGCAGGCCACGGAAATGAGGGAAGCAGTTGGTGTACAATATTCTTCATGGCCATAAAAGAACGGGCTCGCTCCCATTTTTCTTGAAACGTATGACCTTCTTAGTCCACCTTTTATTTTCCCACTTTTGATGGGTATTAGAAATAGCGTATTTTACTCATAACTATTACAAGAGGGACAACAGGGCAAGTGCAGTCCCATTTGGGAGCTGACTCCTAGTGTCAGGGTCGGGGACCCAACTGGGAAGAGTGGGGACCGTGGTGATAGGAAAAGCCATGCCACTTCTCAAGGGCTTAATGTCTTTGCCATGGGAATGGGGGCCCAGTATTGTCAGATCCTTAAAAAAGAAACTGGAAGCCAGGTTTTAACAGAAACTTTTCTGACTTTTTAGTGTTGGCAACTGATTTTGAAATTTTAAAACTATTGTATGGGCCAAGTAAAATATGTCTGTAGGCCATTAATTATCATCTCTGCTCTGTGCCAGATGGCTGTGACCACTTGTTGGCTCAGCTGGTGGAGTTTGGGGGCACCTTCTGTCAGCCATCCAGTGTCCCTAGATCTCAGGAACACCTTTTTGGTTTCCCAGAACACTAAATTCCCTTTACCTAATCATATCTATTAAGAAGTAGATATGAATTCCATATGCCGGCTTTTGAGTAGGCCAGAGACCAGAGCCCAAGTCCAAAAGATATTCAGGGTCCCTCCTGATGGGCTGTCACGTGGAGTCTTGGGCACCCCATACCCACCAATCAAGCCCTCACTCCCCCTTGGTGAGTACTCTCATTGGTAAGATGCCAGCAGGCTGGGACGCCTGGGTGCCTCAGTTGGTTAAGCGGCTGCCTTCGGCTCAGGTCATGATCCCCGCGTCCTGGGATCGAGTCCCACATCGGGCTCCTTGCTCGGCAGGGAGCCTGCTTCTCCCTCTGCCTCTGCCTGCCTCTCTGTCTGCTTGTGCTCGCTCTCTCTGACAAATATATAAATAAAATCTTAAAAAAAAAAAAAGATGCCAGCAGGCTGATGTCTTAGTCTCACTAGGTGGACTGACAGGCCTCATGGCTATTTGATCAAAGCCTCCCAGTGGGGCCCCCTGGGGCCCAACAGGCAGTTACTGCCTCCATACCCAAGGCCACTGGACCCCAGTTCTTCCTCCCTCTCTACCTATCCCCCCACTTCCCTAAAAGGAACCTAGAGGTCTTTCCTGGTAGTGCCAAAGCATTTCCCAAAGATCAGTCAAGGCCACAGTGCTCCCGTCTGCTTGTACAAGGTGTGTGTGTATATGTGATGGGGATGGAACCTGGCTGCCTCTCCCCAGAATGTCCCAAACCCCTCTAGTGACACAAGCCCTCACCTGAGCAAATCTCATGACCTGAGCCTTCCCCTGGCCTGTGCCCTCCCTACCCTCTAACCTCCCTTTATGTGGGTTTAGTTTGATTTTTACACTTACATAGTTTCTTATTTTTCTCAAAGGGATGTTCTAACCATTCTCTCATTAGGTGCTATTTATCTTAAATTCATCTCTCATTTATTTTAAAGATTCACATAAACTTCTGATGCCTTTTTCTAAAAGATCTTCACAATCAATCAGTCTAGGTGACCTTGGGAAGAAGGGTCAACAATCCTGGTTCTGTGACCCGCGGAGCTCATTTTCATTCTCTTCCTTCTCCTGTGTCTTTGTCTGTGTCCTCTTTTCTATGCATGCCTTAACTTTTTACCAAATCTTCTTTGAAACCTTAAATGCTTTAGCATTTCTGCATTTTTAGAGTTCATGTTCTAGTTAATGTTCATCCAGTCTTTAAAGGCAATGGAATTTTCTTCTTATGAGGATCAGAATTTTCCAGGGCTGCCCAAGGGACAGTTCATATAAATGAAGCACCCTCCAGATCCCTACAACCTCTTTAAATTTTGATGCAAGACACAGAAATCATCCTTGCATCTAACAAGCACTTAATGTGGGGGTAAGCTTTGCCAACACTGTCTCCCTAGGTGCTCCCCATGCGCATGTGGAACAGGGGCTGTCCCTGTCCCCATTACAGATGAGGAAACGGCTCTAGAAAAGGAGGCAACTTGCCCAAAGTGGTAATGCTGTCTCATCAATATTAACACTGTTGAAACATTGCCTTGTTCTGTTCTCTCATCAGTTCCTGAGTCTTAACTCTCAGGAGCTGTCTCCTTGAGGGTGGGGACCCTATCTTCTCCTCTGGAGCCCTAGCACAGGGCTGGGCATCCAACTGGCCCTCAGTAGGTCTGCTAGGATTGAGATGACTGAACTAAGTAATATATCTAAGTCCTAAACCCCCAGAGGATATCCTGTCCATTCATTCCACAAATAAATTTATTGCGCACCTTCTATGTGCCAGGCACTCTTTTAGACCTTAGGGTTAAAGCAGTAAATTTAAAAAATATTTATCCTTGTGGATTTTGTGCATAGAAATCCCAGTAGGGAAGACAACAAGTGAGTAAAATATATGCTATGTTAGCTATAAGGGCTAAGAAGAAAAAGTAAGCAGGCAAAAGGGATAGGAACTATTGAGAGGGGTTGTACTTTTAGACTGGGAAGGGTCTTGCCAAGGAGGTCATATCTGTAAAGATTGGCAGGAGTTAAGGACAGGAACCATTCATCCTCCAGCCTTTGGGCAGTGCTGTCCACCTTTCTGCAAGGGCCTCCGCCTGCCCTCATGTGGCTCACCTGGTCCAGAAATAGAGTTGTGAAGTCACTGACACGTTCATCACACATTGTGCCCCCCAGCCACCATCGTGTCAAAACTCCCTAATAAACTCATTCTTACTAAGGTGTTAGCAGCTACTTGTGGAGAACCCCTGGGTGGGGGGATCCAAGTTCTTAAAAAACCTGTAAGGGAATGAATGCCTATCTCAGGAAGGAGCCCGTGGGATGGGAACCACCCCTCCTCCCTGCCTCTCTCCCCCACAGAGATTGAGTCTCACATTATAAAGCAAGAAGATATACTTAATGGCAAAGAGAATGAGATTAAGGAGTTGCAGCAAGTTATCAGCCAGCAGAAACAGATCTTCAGGTGAGGGGTCTGGGCCAGGCTGGGGGTTGTTGATGGAAGTAGGGAGCCAGCTCTCTGGCCCCTACTGTAGACTGCCCCCAGCCCATGCCCAGCCGGCTCCGTTGCAGGAATCACATGTCTGACTACAGGATCCAGAAGCAGCAGGAGAACTACATGGCCCAGGTGCTGGACCAGAAGCATAAGAAAGCCTCAGGGACGCTTCAGGCCCGGAGCCACCAGCGCCCCAGGGAAAAATAAAATGGTCGTCGCCTTCCTGTTCTCTGGCTGTAATGCCCGACCTCTGCCTTCTCTGCTGTGGGGGTCCCCATCCCTATCCTTCCTATCCCTGTGGGTCCTGGCCCTTGCCACCACTGGCCTCACCAGTGGCCTGATTCCCAGGGAAGAGACAGGGGAAGAAGCAGAAGGCGCTTTTTTCCCCCTTCCTGCTTACCTTCTGGAGGACCTTGGTGACAGAGGGAAAATCAAGTTACCAGGGACTTGGAGGGGGACAGGCCTTGGACCACCGCCTTGTAGGCCACTCCTGAGCTCAGTAAAAGGATGCTGCCCAGGTCTCCAGCCCCTGCTACTTCCCTCCCTCTCTTAGGTAGTAGGGAGAGGGCAAGTGTGGGGTTGTAGCCTAGGGGAGGACTACTTTGTTATCTAATAGTCACTGTCCTTCCTACTCTTGGTACTTAATCCCTCCCTATGTAAACAACTCTGGTTACCCCTGGTTACCTGTAAACACCCCACCCCACTCCCAGCGCCCTGGTAAATTTAACTCTCCCAACTTGGCTATAGAGCAGGAAGGGGTGTGTGTGTGTGTGTGTGTGTGTGTGTGTGTGTGTATGAAAGAGAGAGAGAGAGAGAAGCCCTGACCAGAGACATCAAAGACAGTGGGTTCCAGGACCACAGTGAATTTGGGAAATCCATTTCCATCATATAACAAGACTGTTATACCTGTGAATCATACTTGTACCCTTTTACACTTCCCCCAGAGGCTCAACTCTTCACAAGGGGAAGGAAAGGAAAAGGACAATGCTATGTCTATTTTTAAGATGTGGAAACAATCTCTGAAGGGGCTATGACTTGCTCAAGTTGCATATGCAGGCTAGATGAGGGGCAGCATTGATCCTGTCAAAAGGCATCACTGATGACTAGGTGAGCAGGGTGACACCCAGGCAGGGGACCCACTGGGAGGCTGGGTCAGATTTGTCTAGCTGAACCTGGGTCAGTGTGAGGGTGAGTGCATGGGAGAGGGGGAGGTGCTGGCGCTTTTGCTCCGAGGCCAGCTGGGGCCTGAATCATAGCACCACTGAAGCCAGAAGTTTCAAGGCAAATGGTGCCCACTGTCATTATCCCAGGATTGTGACAGGTGGTAGCTGCTTCCCCACCAGTTCCTGTCCCCAGGGTGAGTCCTTAGGTGGTGGGGGCTGGAGTGAGGGCCTTGCAAGTGCCTGGGGGACCATAGAGCTCTTTCTGCCTCAGAGGGGCTTTAGATAGGGGCCCACAGCTACCCCCAAAGATTCCTAAGAGACTCCACATCAGCATCTAGCGCTTGTTCTTGATGCCAAGGCCATCTGTGAAAGCTAGAGCTATCCACTCCAGTCCCTTCCGTATGTTCCCACTAAAGGCAATGGATCCATTCAGGGACTGCACCTTCCCGAGGCAATAGCACAACTTTTGGATTTGGGGGAGCCCTCCAAGAATTGCTCCTCCATCAAAGATTGTGGGGTGATGGGTCAAGGAAAGTGGTGAGTGCACCCTTATGAACTCTTAACTGGGACAACTGATGAGAGGGCCAAGGAGAAAAGGAGCACTGGAGTGATGGGAAGACCTGGGGCTAAGAGGAAGATGAAATTGCTCAGAAGACCTGAGTTGCCTGACTCAAAAGTCTGGTCCCGGTCCCCTGGCTCACATTCTGATTCACAGCCCTGGCCCACACGCTTGACCTCAGGCAGGTCCCTGCTCAGCCTCTCTCCTAGCCGGTGAGGAGCATTGTTAGGCCTAGCTCCTGGGTTCCAACAGAGCACCCGCAGGTCCCTCACCTTCCTGTCAGCCCGAGGCTGGATAGCCATCGTAGGCCTCCAGCCCGCATCACAGGAGAAGCTTAGAAAAGTGAAGCCCAGGGGCCAAGCCTGTCCCGTTGGCGACGCCACCGATTCGCGAGGGGACGCGGCCGCTTTAAGGCGCGGTGACCCCACGACATCTGCGGGCGGGGCGGGGACAGTGCGGGCGTCCGTCCGCCGCACCGGCAGAGGAGAACGTGAGGGAGGTAGTGCGCGGCGTCCAGCCCCACCATGCTGACCGCGCTCGCCCGGCCAACCCTGCCTGGGCTCCCAGGGCAGCTGCCCGCGGCCCCCGCGCGGCGTCAGGACTCCTCCGGTTCGTCAGGCTCCTACCACACGGCTCCGGGTTCTCCAGAGCCCCCGGACGCTGGGCAGGACGCAGGGTGCCGGGCGAACTGGCCCTGGGGGGGCCCTGCGCTGGGGGCGGGCGCGCAGCCTCTCCTGTCCGTCAGCGCCCAGAATAGCCGCCAGCAGCTCCCGCCCGGCTCGGGTTTCCCGCGAGGCCCGGGCTCCGGCCCGCCGCCACCCCAACCCCAGCTGCGCATGCTGCCGTCGGGGGAGATGGAAGTCATCTTCGGCGCCGGGGCCCTGTTCTGCAGTTCCGACGCGGCGGATAGCGAGGTGCAACAACTCACCGCGCGGGCTTTCCGCAGCCTCTCTCCGCCTGGGCCCGCGACTCCGGCTCCCGCCGCACCGACGCCTCAGGCCCCCGACGTTGGCTCCCGCTGGGCCACTTACCTGGAGCTGCGGCCCTGCGGGCCGAGTCCCGGGACCCCAGCGCAGTTCGAGTGTGTGGAGGTGGCACTGGAGGAGCGCGACGCGCCCGCCAGGACCCGGACGGTGCCCAAGCGTCAGATAGAGCTGCGCCCCCGGCCCCGGAGTCCCCCGCAGGAGGCGGGAGCGCCGCGCCCCCGACTGCTTCTGCGCACTGGCTCGCTGGACGAGTCGCTGGGCCGTCTGCAGGCAGCCGCGGGCCTAGTGCAGACAGCACTGGCCAGAAAACTGAGCCCTGCGGCCCCTGCCCCGAGCAGCGCCACCTTCGGGCCCACGGGGCAGCCAGAGTGTGCGACCCGGGAAACGGACCGCAGTGCCCGAAGAGTCCTGGAGGAGGCCAGGTCTCGGCCACCCCGCGTGCACTATAGTTCAGCCCCCACTAGGGCACCACGGCCGTGGCCCAGCCTCCGAGAGCGCGCGATTCGTCGAGACAAACCTGCGCCGGGGACTGAGCCGCTGGGTCCGGTTAGTTCCAGCATCTTCCTGCAGTCAGGGGAGAAGACTCAAGAGGCGCACAGTCAGGAACTCAAGACTCGGTTCCTTCGAGAGACTCCGGATCGAACCGTCCTGAGAGCACAGAGTCCGCCTTTCGAGTCTACAGCCCCCCAGGAAGTTCCGAGTAAGGCTGGCAGGCCAAGGAGCTCGTCCCCGCGGTGTCAGGCTCCAAATGGGACTTTACGGGGTCCACTCTGCCCGTCTCCCCAAAATCTGCTCCCATGGAATCGGGCTCTTCGGAGGGTAAGTAGCCCGTCGTTCCCTGAGGCATCCTCTGCATGGGGAAATCAGGATCCCGCTGTCGAGGAAACGGTCAGCAGAAGCCCTTCCCCATCTACCCTTTCCCAGTGGAATCATGGTGTTGCCAGGACAAGAAGCCCATCCCCCAAAGCTTCCCTATCGGAGGTTCTGGAACCGGCAGTTAGTTATATGGCAGAGGGCTGTAGAAACCCGTCCCCGCCGGCCCTGTCCTTATGGAAGGCTCCAGATCGTATTAATGGAACGTGGAATCCAGCTCCCCAAGAGACGTGGGATCGCACACTGCAGGGCTCATCGATGGTATCTACGTCGGAGGCTCTGAACCGGGTAGGACAGGAGGAGCTGAAGCTGCCTAGGCGGTCCGCACCCGGGACTCCCGAGCTCACAGAGGCGCTAAGGCCGTCCACGCGGGAGATGCGGGATCTTGCCTTCCAAGGCAGTCAGCCATCGCCAGAAGCGGCTGCACCTGAGCTGCCCCTCAGTCGCCCCGTGGGCACCCTAGAGACCGATGTGCGCCGGGAAGTCTTGGGCCCTGGAGAAGCCGCCTCGGGACCGCCGCGCGTGGCCATCCCGCGACCCCGCGATGTGCGCAAGATGGTGAAGACAACGTACGCGCCCAGCTTCCCTGCAGGAACCCCGGCTTTGGGGCTACCTGCGCCTCCTGCGGAACCCCGCGGGGAGGAGGGCGGCGCATCCAAGACACAGGAATTCCAGGCGCTGGGGTCCCCAGGCCCAGCTCACTACACTTCTGTTTATCTCAAGGACTTTCTTCCAGTCGTGACGCACCCCTACGAGCCCCCAGAGCCGCCTACTGACACAGTCCCCCGGGACGCTTCGCAGCCCAACGGGGTCCTGAGGCGGAGAGCAGAGAACAGCACGGCAAAACCCTTCGCGCGAACTGAGATCCGCCTGCCTGGTGCACTGGTCTTGGGCCGCCGGCCAGAGGGAACCGGGGGGGTTCTGGTGCGCGGTACTGGCAGAGAGAACCGCGATGCGGAAGCCCAGCGCCTGGTCCCCGACGGCCAGGGGCGGACCAGCCCTCTAGGCGGCGCTCGCGCCTCACCCCAGGAGTCGCCCGTAGGGCCAGCCGGGCCCCAACCACCCCGACCATCCTGCCCCGACTCCCCTCAGGCACACCCTAGCTCGAGCCCTGCGATCGCACCCAAACTGGAGGCGCCCCCTGGAGCCCCCGAGCCCGCGACTGCCGTCCAGTCGGCTCTCCCGCGGAAACACCAGGCGTCGGCTGGCAGGACAGCCCCGCCCCAGCCCCGTGCTGCCTCGGCGCCTCCAATGGACCGGTCCCCGGAAGGCCCCTTCCACGGGGCGCGCAGGCCACCGGGGACCGCGTACGCGGGGAAGGTCCTGGTTGACCCCGAGAGCGGCCGCTACTACTTTGTGGAGGCGCCGCGGCAGCCTCGGCTGCGGCTGCTCTTCGACCCCGAAAGCGGGCAATACGTAGAGGTGCTGCTGCCGCCGTCGCCCCCAGGACCAACCCGCCGAGTCTACACCCCGCTGGCCCTGGGTTCTGGCCTCTACCCGCCCGCCTATGGGCCTCTCCCAGGCCTCTCAGTCCCGCCTTCCCCGGGCCCACCCGCCTTCGGAGTCCCCCACGTACCCTGGATTTCTGAGGCGGGGCCCCTGGACGGGATGTACTACCTGCCCGTGAGTGGAATCCCCAGCCCCGCACCTCCTCTGCTCCTCTGTGCTCCGCCCAACAGTTCAGGTTCAGCCCAACCCGGCAAGGGGTCCTTGTTCCCCGTGTGAGGCCCCAGGGCCTGATCCCCATGGTTTAATGGGGATCCCCAGGGCCTGTTTAATGGCCTTGGAGGTTCCAGCATCCAGTCCCCTACCCACCGTTCCTTCTATCACCTCTCTCTTTTACCCTTCCCCGCCCGTCTTCACACTGGAAGTTACCTTCAGAGAATGTATCAGACTTTGGGACTGATGGAGCTGGGACTCAGAAAGTGGTTGCCTACTTCCTCCTCCAACAAAATGGTATCCTCTTTTCCCAGGCATTCCCAGAGTGTGTGTGTGTGTGTGTGTGTGTGTGTGTGTGTGTGAAAGTGAGGTGTCTTAGGAGTTGTTCCTAGGAGCTGACTTGAGGGCGTGTTGGGAGTTCACTGAGGGCAACAAGAAAGAGGCTCGTCAGAGGATGAGGCTGCCCACCAAGGTGGTGAGCTGTCTGTCCCTCCCTGAAGATGGACCCAGCTGAGGAGGAACAGGCTAGTGAGCGATGGTGGGATGGAGGGAGGACTGTGACTAGCAACTCTGTTATTGTTTGGAAGAGGCTCTGAGCCTTGGCCTGGGAGGCTGTGTGGGAAAGTGGCCAGTACAGCCCCCAGGCCAGGCTGGATCTGAGAAAGGGATCTTCGGGTGGAGCTAGTGGAGCTAAGGGAGCAGGTGGAGATAGAGCAGGGATGTCATATGGAAGGGGCTGTAGAGGGTCGCCTGGGGACGGGGCTTGAGCGGGGAGGCAGTGGTAGTCCCCAGCTGGGAGCCCCACTTCTAATCCCTCAACCTCAGCATCTGACTTGGCCTCTCTAAGCCCTCAGAGCTGAGCGGGCTCATCCTGGGGCCAGGAGTGGAGGTTTAAGCCATTCCCACCCAGGGTGGGGGACAGATGAAGTGAATCATCAGGAAGGACTTACAAGCAGGAAGCATGGTTAAGCCTCTCCACCCCTCTGGGTGTAGTGGAGGGTGGGTTAGGGCTAGGGCAGCAGAAAAGATGCCATGGGGGTGAGGAGCAGGGCAGAGAGACTTGGAGACCTCAGTTGGTTCTACTCCCTTGGTAACAGATGTGGCAACTGTGCCCAGAGAGGGCCTGGCTTGGGAGGCTGGTCACAGCAAGGGAGGAACAGAACCCAGAGCCTATGTTCTAATTGCATTGAGATTGCTGGAGCCTCTGAGGAGCGCTGAGAGAGATGCATGGGGTAGGGGGTGCTCTGTGGGGGGCGGGGGGGGTCTGTGTGTAGTTCTGAGCTTGAAGTGGTGGGGCCTTATTGAACTGATATGTGATGTGATGAGTTTGGGGAAGAACAGTTCCCATTAGAAGCAGTTGTTAGGGATGGAGATTGATGCCTTACTTAAGTTCTAGGCCTCTGGGCAGTCTTGGTCCCAGGAAGTTCCTCCTCCCAGCCTGGGGCTGGAAGCTGACTGGGAGAGCTATGAATCAGAATAACCTGAACAACTTCTCATGGCCAGAGATGTTGGTTCTGATGGCACGGAGGGCCCGGGGTTCCTCCTGCTCCCCTCCCCTCATCCTGTGTGCAATAAATCACTGACCCAATGAGCCATGATGCTTGGAACAGCTGGTGTAAGTTGTCTGATTTCTGGCTTCCTGCTGTGACCTCTGACACCCCCTGTGATGCTCTTCCATGCCTGGGTATGGCCTGGGTGGAGGGGCCCTACGGGCAAGGGAAGGGGCCCTGTATGTCTTTCATGCATCATGGCATCCTTGTGTCTGCAAACTTGCCTGCCAGGGAGAGAGACCTAGGCTGGCAACCACTCCTGAGACCTCATTCTCCCTGGTGGCTGTGTGGCCATTGGGCTTTGGGGTCAGTCAGGCTCAGGTTCTAACTTCAGTATGGCCCTTCTAAGCTGTATTGTCTTGGATTCATCACTTCTCTCTCAGCCTCCATGTGCTCATAAAAATGACACTAATGAACCACCTCTCCCCTCGGTACTCAGTACAGCGCCCACATAGTGGCCAGATCCCAGGACATGGGAGGGGTCACCCCCGGTGTGTCCTGGCCCAGGCCCAGCCGCCCTCCTTATGTCACTGAAAAGTGGAGCTGAGTTGGTAGCAGCGGGGATCCCAGTAGAGGAGGTGTACACGTGGCATCTCTAGGGCCCTGGGGGAAGGAAGAGGTGGGAAGGGTGAGGTGTTGGTTCCTCATTGGTCTGGGTCAGGCTTTCCGGGGTGGCCCCCACTGCACACAGGCACACACACACACCTGCGCCCCAACCGCAGCCCAGGCTCACTGAGCCAGCTCCGCTGACCATGAGGCTGTCTCTGCCGCTGATACTGCTGCTGGGAGCCTGGACCATCCCAGGGGGCTTCGGGGACAGGGCCCCACTCACAGCCACAGCCCCACAGCTAGACGATGAGGAGAAGTACTCAGCTCACATGCCTGCTCATCTGCGCTGTGATGCCTGCAGGGCAGTGGTCTACCAGGTGAGTACCTACCTCCTGCAGTTCCCTGGCCCCTGTTCAGGTCCCTCTTGAATCCAGGCCCCTCCATCTACCTCTGATCCTACCACTGGCCTTTGATTTCCAAATCCCTACCCCGGGCCCTGAGTTGGACTCAGCTTTCCATGATATTGCCAACTGCACATCACCCAAACCTCCATGCTTCAGTTTACCCATCTCTCAGCCCAACAGAGAGCAAATAATCTGGGACATCCCACAGTATCTTGAGACCCCAGGGAGTCACTTGATTGTCCTCTCTGACTCCTCCCTTTCTGGGCTTATCCTTAGGCCTGGACCCCTTCCCTGGCTGGAGAGCATGGGTGTGTATGTCCACGTGTGCACATGGGTTGAGCGCATGAATACATGCCTATGAATGTGTCTTGAGTTCACAAAGAAACCCATCAAGCATGCCTGAGTACCTCTGTTGGGGGAGGGAAGCCTATGAGTACACGTGACATTGAAGACTGGGCTCTGATTTTCTGTTGTTTTTTTCCTTTCCCTGTTCTTACGGTTAAAATAGCATGGCTGATTGGCAGGTGTGCCCTGGGGAAGGAGCCCCAGTGCTTAGGTCTAACTTCCCACTGCAGCGTTTCCTACCCACCCACCCCATCTCAGGGAAGTGGGTCCTACTTCAGCAGACCCAGCCCCAACTTTCAGAACCTGGGGGAGGAGCCAAAACTCTCCCTTGTCACCTCCCTCTCTCCTGGAGACACAGGCTCCTGTCTGACACTCCCCCGCCATTGAGCAATCCTGGAGCCCTGGCTCTCAGCACCTCCTTGTTCTAGATGTGGCAATATTTGGCAAAGGCAGAGGCCAAGCTTCACACCCCAGACTCAGGGGGGCAGCGGCAGGAGCTGAGCGAGTCTGTATACACAGACGTCCTGGACCAGAGCTGCTCCCAGACCTGGCAGGGGTGAGTCAAGAATCTGGTCCCTACCATCCTCCTCTAAGGGTAGAGCTGATGGGTAGAGGTTCCCACTCTCCCACTCACACCAGACACACACTCCACTAAGGCTTTAGTCCAGGGTAGGGGGCTGGCTGGGATGAAATCTGAGGCCTGGAGCTGGGAGCAAGTAGAATGCTATGTGGCCAGGGGACAATGTTGCTGTGGGACATTGTGCCAGGGACTCTCTCTCAGTTTTCCCTCAGGGAGGATCAGAATCTGGGCTCTGAATTCAGCAAATGTCCCATGTGCCCAGCTTCATGTGGAGTTGTATCCCTTGCTGACAGGGCTCCCACTAATATCTCCTTCCTGCTGCTTCCAGCTATGGGATCCGAGAAGTGAACCAGGTGAAACGTCTCACAGGCCCAGGACTCAGCAAGGGGCCAGAGCCAACCATCAGTGTGATGATCACAGGGGGCCCCTGGCCCACCAGGTGATGACAGGAGTGGGGGTGGGGTGGGATGGAGACCTTGGAGCCTTGATCACCCCCCTGAGGGGCAGGCAGGGTCTGAGGCTCCTGTTGGGCTCCCCTAGGCTCTCCACGACATGTTTGCACTACCTGGGGGAGTTTGGAGAAGACCAGATCTACAAAGCCCACCAACAAGGCCGAGGGGCTCTGGAGGCATTGCTGTGTGGAGGACCCAAAGGGGCCTGCTCAGAAGAGGCGACTGTCACAAGGACAGAGCTCTAGTCTGACTCCTTCCCCTTCCTGGTCAGCCTCTGAAGACAGCTGGGGCATCCTCTAGATCTGCCCCGCTCTTTTCAGCAGTCTGCCTTGGAGGGCAGGAAGGCCATGCTTTTCTGTGCTGCCATGGCCCCTCTCTCCTCCAGCTTCAGGACACTGGGGCCATGTGTGTGTGTCGAGGGTGGGGTGGGGGGAAGGCCTTCCCCTCTGGACTCGAATAAAACCCAGTGACCTCAATGTCTTGATTCCTTCTCTCTGCAACAGATGCTTGTGGGGGCGGCGCCTGCGTGGCTCAGCATGTTGAAGCCTCTGCCTTCAGCTCAGGTCATCATCCCAGGGTCCTGGGATCGAGCCCCGCATCGGGTTCCTTGCTCGGCAGGGAGCCTGCTTCTCCCTCTGCCTACCACTCTGTCTGCCTGTGCTCACGTTCTCTCTCTCTCTAACAAATAAATAAATAAAGTCTTAAAAAAAAAAAAAGAAAAAAGAAAATGAAAGTGGAGGCGCCTGGGTGGCTCCATCAGTTAAGCATCTGACTCTTGATCTAGGCTCAGGTCATGATCTCGGGGTTGTGAGATCGAGCCCCATGACAGACTCGGCGCTGAGGGTGGAGTCTGCTTAAGATTCTCTCCCCCTCCCTCTCCCTCTGCCTCCCCCACAACTTGGGAGTGTGTGAGCTCTCTCTCTCAAAGAAAAAAGAAAAGAGGCGCTCAGGCCAAGTCCTAGGCTGAGTAGTGGCAGGGCTGGGAGGGGATTCAGATTCTGGGGTGGAGGCAGATCATTGCTAGAGAAATAGGGGTACTCCAGGCAGGCCCTAACCCCTCCAACGTCTGTGAGCTGTACAGCATCCTGGCCTCCTTCATTCCATTACCTGCTCCCTCTCTGCTGGTGGCCCCTCCTCCCTGACCTTCACCCCAGGAGAGAACCCCTTGTCATCAGGAAGAGAGCCAGGGCCCAAGGAGCCCACTGAACTGTCAGTAGTATCGGGTGTGGAGATGGGAGCCTGTGGCATGGACCTGTGCGGCTCTGTTTATATGGAGGGATTTAGACACACTCTGTGTGTCAGTCTGGGTGCTGTGGTCCATTTGTTTGTGTATCTGAAACCATGTGCAATGTAGCTGCCTCGTCTCTATGTGAATGGCATGGGGCTTAGGTTGAACTGAATGTCCATGGGACTGTGCACTTAAGTGTAAGGGGTGGGGCTCTGCCTTCACAGCCCCTGGGGAGTACTGGGGTGGAGAGAGGTGGAGAGGAAATGCTAAGGAGCAGTTTCAAAGTTTCGAACTGGTCAGACAACTTTGGGACACCTGGGAGCAGGAGCCAAGGAAGCGGAGCAGGAGCTAGGCAGAGGCTAGGCAGCAGGAGCTAGGGGAAGAGCTGGAGGCTGGACAGGCGGACGGATCCACAGCTGTAGAATGAAGCTGCTGCCCAGCTGGCGAGCCCGGCTGCCTGAGGGCCTGTGGAGCAGGGCCTGGCCGTGGGCCCAACAACCCAGAAGTAGGTGGGCCCTGGGGGGCTGGGCCTGGAGCAGCACAGTGGGGAGCAGAACCAGGAACTTTAGGCCCAATCCTCACCGGCTGAGGAGCCCCAGCTCCTCAGACCTTCCCCAAGCCCCTTCAGCCAGATCCAGCCCCCATGGCCAGGCCAGTGGGCCTGCCAGGAGGACAAGACAGGCTGAGTCCAGGGCAGGCTTCAGCGACCGTGGGACAGGCACTCACATGGGGCCCAGTACCTAGAAAGGTTTGGTTTAATACTCTGCTGTATCAAAATTCATAATACTAAAAAAAAAATTCGTAATACTTTTGGAATGGGGGTCCCAAATTTTCATTTTGCACTGGGTCCTGCAGATTAGGCAGCCAGTCCTGACTTGGGAGGGCGGGGAGGGAATCTTCCTGACACAGGGAACAGACAAGGCTGGGCCAGCCTAGGCAGCTTCCCCTCCAGTGGCCCATCTGTTTTGTGCCTCTGTGACGCTGAGGGTTATGTGGCCATATCGGAAAGGGAGCCCTTTACTGAATCCAATGGTTGATTAATAGCATGAACTCAGGAGTTCAGGCTAACCTGAGTTTTAGGAATGATGTTCTAAAATCTTGCTACTTATGTGACCTCGGTCAGATCACATCTCCTAGATCTGTTTTCTCAGCAGTAAAAGAGGTTAACGTCGCCCAGTGCCTGGAGTTCAACCCGGGAATACATTTGGCAGGCAGCCATTCCTCATTAAGAAGAGTGATTTTGATGATGATAATTATTAACTTGTTATTAAAAAGTGGGGAAGAATTCCCCATTCAGAACTCATTCAGAGTGTGACCTATTAAGGTTACTACCATTCTCTTCCCTGTCACCTGGGGCTTGGTGAACTGTCTGATCCTCACCTGCACCCAGGCCCTCCCTTGGAAACAACAGGTCCCACGCCCAGGCTCAGGTGCTAGCAGGGAAGGGGGCATGCTCAGGAGGGAAATGTGACCGAGGCTTGGGTGGCCTTTACCACTAGGGCAGGAGTTAATACATTACCTCTGCTCAGGTCTGCCTTTCGCAATCAGAACTGGGGATCTGGTTACAGATTTACTTCAAACAATGTCTGATGTGTGGACTAAAGTCCTCCTTGGTCTTTGTAAAGCCATACCCTCTTTTTCTCAGGAACTGCTCACAGCTGTGCCCCAAAGATGAGGGCCCAGGAGAACCTGGAGGGCCAGACACAGGTGCTGGGGAACGGGTTGGAGCTGGGTGGGGGCTAGAGGGCCTGCTCATGTCTTCCCCCTGGGAAGGCAGAGACACAAGGTCTGATGAACTTGAGAGTGACTATCCCAGGCTGAAAGTAGTAGTTGGGGGATGGGGTGGGGGGGCAGTGAAGGTGCAGGAATCGTTGCCTTTGGGATGGGCTGACTCCAGCTTGAGGGCCAGCAGGGACCACCCACCCCACACCCCACACCCAGGGCAACCCCAAGGACCTCCAAGTGGCAAGGGTGGAAACTGTTCACGGACTTCAGCCCTCTTGCCCCCTCTTCTGTTGGGGCCTGCTGACTTAAGGGCCCATCCCCTTGACTGGAATGCTCTGGTCCCAAGGCCTCCAGGAGCCAGCACAGAGGATTTATCCCTGCACAAAGGAATGTGAGGAGGGAGCCAGGGGTAGTCAAGCTGAGAGACAGCTGGGTGGATGAACCATGAGGGAGGGTGGGGCTCAGACGCTGTTCTGAGCATCTGACAGGCCACTCAGGCCATCTGCTTGATTCTGGGGCAGAATGAACCTGGCTGGTCCCTGTCACTCCACCCTGAGTTACTTCTCTCTGCTGCCCTAGCATGAGTCCCTGGGCTCTGCAGGGAACTCCGCGAGGGATCCCACGGAGTCCCTGCCCAGAGAGCCCAAGTTTGACATGTTGTACAAGATCGAGGATGTGCCACCCTGGTACCTGTGTATTCTGCTGGGCTTCCAGGTGGGTTTCCCCACAGGGCCTCCCCACCCCCATTCTGCATGCTCCCGAGAATCCCAGCCCGCTTCCTGGCCAAGTTTATCTTGGGTAATAAGAAGAGAAACTTACGGTCAACAGTAGTGACTGTCCCAAGCCAGCATGGGGAGGGGGTTTCTGATGGGGCCTGAGAGATTATCCCCTGGAATATGTGTCACCTGCCAGGCAGAATGTCAGTCATAGGGGAGAGGACCCACTCCACAGAAGCCACAGGAATAATTTGGGGGTGAATTGGTACCCCAAAGAGAGAGGTGAACGGTAGCTCTCTGGGAATCCTTGTACGAGTCTTAGGCCTGGGTGAGCACCTTGCCAGGGGCAGCGTGGGTTCAGGCCCCCTGAGGCAGGTGTGAGGATTGCTGGGCTCTCCCTGGTTCCCAGGGAACTGCCTCACGCACTCTCCCTGCACCTAGCATTACTTGACATGCTTCAGTGGCACCATTGCTGTGCCCTTCCTACTGGCTGAGGCGCTGTGTGTGGGCCGGGACCAGCACATGGTCAGCCAGCTCATCGGGACGATCTTCACCTGCGTGGGCATCACCACCCTCATCCAGACCACACTGGGAATCCGGTGAGCTGCTCTGCCCCCACCCTGCGCCCCACCGTGAAAACACACACAGCAGGAGCAGGTGGTTTCTCTTAAGGGCTCTTTTGGGGGTGGGGTGGGGGGCGAGAAAGCTGCTAAGTGTCTCCACCTACTCCTCCTACTCCCAAGCCAGCTTTAGAGTGAGGCAGCTGGGATCCTACCTTAGGACCCTGAGCTCCCCAAAGGCAGAGTCGGTGGGTTTAAAGGAATGTACCCTTAGCTGGGATCTCCCTGTTAAGCCCTACTTTGGTAATGAGGACCACCCACTCCCAGCTTTTAGGTTCTTTGTAGGCCTCTTCAACAGCCCATCCCCCTGGGGGCCCCCTGCCCCCGAGTGCACAGCTCAAGGCCTGGGTAGCCAAAAGATGGTTGTGTGCTGGGAGGACGGAGGAAGGTTGTGAGTGGAAATTGAGCATAGGAGTTGAGCTGTCTACTTCCTTGCACGTGGCTCCTCACAGTGCAGGAGCTGAGAAGGAAAAGGGGAAGGTTGTGGACCAGGGACTCCATTTGTTTTCTTCCTTGGGCCCCCAGAATTAATAGTCCTGCCTGGGGCTGCAGTGACTTCTCTCAGGTCTGCCCTGTCCCTTGTCCATCTGTGTCTCTGCTTCTGGGTGTGATTCTGTCTCCTCTTGGTGCCGCTCTTTCCCCATCTCTCCAGTCTCTGTGTCCCTGCCCACCCCTGATCCCATCCCTGCCGCTCTGTGCCTCTCTGTCCAGGCTGCCGTTGTTCCAGGCCAGCGCCTTTGCATTTCTGGTCCCAGCCAAAGCCATCCTGGCCCTGGAGAGATGGAAATGCCCCCCGGAAGGTGGGCACACTTCTGGGGGCTATGTTGGAAAGGAGAGGCCCAGGAGCACTGAGGTGCATTCATGGCAGCAACTTCTCTTCCTCTCTCTGTTCCCTGGCCATGTGTGTGTTCCTGTCTCTGCTCCCAGAGGATATCTACGGTAACTGGAGTCTTCCCCTGAACACCTCTCATATCTGGCACCCACGGATACGAGAGGTGGGTTTGTATCTGGGGTAGAAGAGACCTGGACCTGAGGAGGGGGCTAGATGGGAGAGGAGCTACTGCTGAGTTGGAGCATTCACGGTGGTGGTCCAGAAGCTTTTTTTTTTTTTTTTTTTAAACGTAGAGGTGATAGCCTCTATGTTATAGCTGGTCTTTGCTTTTCTAGGTCCAGGGAGCAATCATAGTGTCCAGCATGGTGGAGGTGGTGATCGGGCTGATGGGGCTGCCTGGGGCCCTGCTCAGCTACATAGGACCTCTCACGGTCACCCCCACTGTCTCCCTCATTGGCCTGTCTGTCTTCCAAGCTGCTGGTGACCGAGCTGGTTCCCACTGGGGCATCTCAGCTTGGTGAGCAGACACCAGGCCTGATCCTTGTCCAGGCTTAGCCCCTTCACCCCCTTCATGTCCTGTCCCTAGCCCAGCCTACCAACCATCTTTCCTTTGTGCTTCTGCCCCCAGTTCCATTCTCCTGATCATCCTCTTCTCCCAGTACCTGCGTAACCTCACCTTCCTGCTGCCTATCTACCGCTGGGGCAAGGGCCTTACTCTCTTCCGCATCCAGATCTTCAAGATGTTTCCAGTGAGTGAGGAGATGACAGGTGTCTGGGGCTGGGACTAGGGCAGGGGCTGGACTTGTGTCCAGGGCAAAGGTTGGGGGGCAGATCCAGGACAGCAAAGGAGCTAGAGCCAGAGCACAGATGAGGTCCCAGTCAGGGGCCAGAGCAAATATGGGGGCCCAGGCCTGAGCTAGGGCAGGGGTGGAGGCTAGGGTTGAGGTAGGGGCTGGTTACCCTGGACCAAGACCTCCCAGACCCTCAGTGCTCCCCTCACCCCACCCCACTTCAGATTGTGCTGGCCATCATGACCGTGTGGCTGCTCTGCTACATCCTGACCCTGACAAACGTGCTGCCCTCAGACCCCACAGCTTACGGCTTCCAGGCACGGACAGATGCACGAGGGGACATCATGGCTATTGCGCCCTGGATCCGCATTCCCTACCCCTGTGAGCCACCCCACCTGGCCCCCTCTGCCTCCAGCTGAGACCATCTAAGGGGCCCCTGATGACAGCAATCCAGCTGACAATATAATGAGCATTAGGTGCACATTTCTAGTGCGCCAGAGTGTTTTCCTCAAAGCCTCACTCCAGCCCAAATGAGCTCTCAGGACTGTCTAGCCCCCACCCCAACTTGAGGTCCCTTCACCCCCTCTCATCCCCCACATACTGCCCAGTCCCCTCCCTGGCCCACCCAGCGGCACTGCATCCCCCCTCCTATCCCCCCCCCATCCAGGTCAGTGGGGCCTGCCCACAGTGACTGCAGCTGCTGTTCTGGGAATGTTCAGTGCCACATTGGCTGGCATCATCGAGTCCATTGGAGATTACTATGCTTGTGCCCGCCTGGCGGGTGCCCCACCCCCTCCCGTACATGCCATCAACAGGTATGGCCACCTGCCCTCTCCCGCATCTGATCCTCTCAGGGGCCATTCAGGAAGCAAATGTAGGGACACGGTGGAGACCCAAAGGTGTGGACTTGGTCAAGTACTAATACTTTCAAGACCTCGTTCTCCGTACTTATGAAATGGGAATGCTCTCATCATTCAGTCTGAGTGCTTTGAGTCGCTGAGGTAATCAAGCCTAAGGGAAACTATGGTTGTTGACAATCTTCAATGTGCCTGGCCCTCCATGTGCATTCTCCTATGCAGTCTACTAACTATTCTGAGACAGGTACCCTTATTACCCCCATTTTACAGACGAGGAAATAGAAGCCAAGAGTCGCCTAAGGCAGTAAGTGCCAAGGCACCGGGACTAGTGCTCGGATGTGGGCTCTTGGCTCCCAGACCTACCTCTGGCCTGGAGTGGGGAGTACTACAGATAGTTGCAGCTTGCACTGTCCCCAAGAAGGCATGCAGCCCACCCAGGGCGAGGGGAGGACACAAGCCAGGGCAGAGGCTGGACCAAGCCCCCAACTTGCCCTTTCCTTACAGGGGTATCTTCACGGAAGGCATCAGCTGTATTATTGCAGGGCTGTTGGGCACAGGCAATGGGTCCACCTCGTCCAGCCCCAACATTGGCGTTCTGGGGATTACCAAGGTGCCACAAACCAGAGCCCCACAAAGTGCCCCCCATTCTTTGTATTGCAGTCCCACCCGATCTATGAGCCGTCCAACCCTACAATGAGCCTGGGGCCCTATTCGTGCTCGCTTTTGTGACAGGCCCTGCCTGCCTTCCCTCTGCGAGCTCAGCCCCCCAGGTCTGCTCTAGGGCCTAACCCTGCCCCCGGCTCCCATGCAGGTAGGCAGCCGGCGCGTAGTGCAGTACGGTGCGGGCATCATGCTCGTCCTGGGCACAATTGGCAAGTTCACCGCCCTTTTTGCTTCACTCCCTGACCCCATACTGGGGGGCATGTTCTGCACCCTTTTCGGTGAGTGGTGTGCGGCCAGCGGGTGGGGGTGGGGGGCGCTCCGCGTGGTGGAGGAGCCCATCCTGCCTGCAGGGCAGCTCCAGCAGTTATCCTGCACCCTCAGGCATGATTACGGCTGTGGGGCTGTCCAACTTGCAGTTTGTGGACATGAACTCCTCCCGCAACCTGTTCGTGCTTGGATTTTCCATGTTCTTCGGGCTCACGCTGCCCAATTACCTGGAGTCCAACCCCGGCGCCATCAACACAGGTACCCCCACTAGTCAGAATGTTTGGGGGTGGGGGAGGTGTAGTGGGCTCTGGGCATGGCTCTTTCCCTCAAAGGCACCCTGCAACAGAGAAACAAATCCTGCCCAACTCTGGATGTGAAGAAGCTGAGAAGTGAATGAGCAGCTGTCCTTTACTGAGACACTTTCTATGGACAGGCATGGAACTTTACCTGTGCTCATTTAATATGCACAATAATTCCTCAAGACAGATACTACTGTCCTGTCCACGTGACAGAGGGGGAAAGGGAGGCTCAGAGAAGTTAAATGATGTGTCCCAAGACAACAAACCTGGGATTATAGGTGTGAAAGTTGGGATTTGTACCCTTTCATCTCCATGCCTGCTCAAAGAAGTCAACAAGCTGCCCCACTGGGAACAAAGTCCCTGAGCTCTGTCTCCAGAGGCCAAGATGTCCACTGGCCCTTGGCCTATTCCACAGGCATTCCTGAGGTGGACCAGATTCTGACTGTGCTGCTGACCACAGAGATGTTCGTGGGCGGGTGCCTCGCTTTCATACTGGACAACACAGTGCCAGGTATGGGTCAGCCCTGGGAGGGACACACAAGACTAGGCTGGGCTCATCTGCACTCCAGCAGATGGCCCCATAACCACAAGTGTGGCCAGGACCCAGGCAATGAGGGCCCTGCAAGAAGCAGGGCCACTTGGGCTGGTGGGGTGCACAATGGTTGAAGAGACCACTGGCTGGACAGAGGCACAGAAATGCTCTATAGGTCTTGAAGAGGGTGGGTCTAGGGGAGTCATTCCCAGGCCCTATGAGTTGTTTCCTCTCCATTTCTTCATAGCCACCAGGTGGAATTGTGCCTTTGGGAGCTTTTGCTTTCTTCCATTAGGCCAAATACAAATGAAGAATCAACCTGGATGCCAAAACCCACTCCAAATATGCCAGCAACCTGTCACGCTTGATTACTAGGAGAGCCCCTAACATTCTCTTTGGTTTCAGGGTTTTCGCAGGGATTGTGGAGGATACTTAGCGTGGGCCCCCGGCCAATGTTTAGATGTCCTGTAAAATATAAAAACCAAATGCCACCAATTGTATTAATGAGTAATGAGTTTTCCATGTTCTAATGAGTAACAAGCATAGTTAACATTTACCAAACATTTACTATGGGTCAGGCATGAAACTTCTCGATTCATTCTCAAAAACCATCCTGTTAGGCAGAAACTATCGACACCATTTCACAAGGAAACAGAATCACAGATGTTAAGTGACTCACCAATGTTCACAACAGTTTGCAGATTTAAAAGGTCGCAAATCTGAGATTCTAACAAAGTCCACTGGATGCAGTTTATGGCTTGTGTCCCAGCCACTGTACCATACTGCCTCTGTTGGAGGGTTTCAGGGGACCTGGAAGATCAGGGAAAGCTCTGTGGAGGCAGAGGTTAAAGACTACATCAGGCCAGGGAGATGAGGGATGGGAGCAGCAGGATGATGGCCCTACATCCCCTACCACTTACCAGCCTAAACACAGCTGCAGGGTTGGGGCATGGGCAGGAAGGGCCTAGATGCCATGGCCCTTTTAGGGATTTTAGCATCAGATGATGTGAGAACTCTTGGTAGCAGCTACCCTGTGGACTAATGGGAGGTACCTGCCCCTCCCCATTGAGAGAAAGCCAGGCTGCGGACCAGAGGTTAAGAAGTGGCAGAGGGAATATGGGGAGATGGAAGGCATCAGGTGGACAGCTGTATACAGTGGGGCTTCTTTGTGATCTGGATAGCTGGATTAAGCTACCCAGATGTTAACAGCCTCAGACTGCCTGAGCTCCTCAAATCCCCATCCTTCAACCCAACTGCCTATCAGCAACCATCTCTTCCAGGGATCATTATACATGTTGTGCTACATAATCCTCAGTAGTCTTTCAATGTGCATTGATGAATCTGAAGCTCCAAGTGGTCAAATCACTTGCCTAAGGTCACCAACCTGAATTCACACCCAGGTCTGGCTAAATCAGAATTCCTTAATCATGGAATCACACACTTTCTTCTGTGTGATGGCATTTTGCTGATGGGCCGCTTTGCATTTGCTCTTTCCCTATCTACAGCCCAAACTTAGAAGGGCAAATTAGTTCAGCAAATGCTAGTGTGGCTAGTAGAAACCCCCTTCCTCTAGATTTACACTGCATCATTCTTCTTCCACCCCAGCCCTCTTGTGAAAACCTGAGACCTCAGGCACCCCTCCCCTACCTCCTGAGGGAGCATTCCCCTAATGTAAATAATATTTTGTGCATCCATACTACCAACAAAGATTTTACTTGGCTTGACTCGAGGTTTATATTATAAAAATGAGTTTACTTTCCAAATATGGATTCCTAATATTGAATATTAATACTGATTATAGCATTTCTTAATAGCCCTCCCTGACCCCAAAGCAGACTGGGCACTATTGGTCCTCATCAGCTTAGCACATACTAGCCCCATACTAGAGATGTTAAGTTGCCAATTAACCTTTCTTCCTGTTTCTTCATAAAAATGTGTAAAACAGTGCCTATATACCTTCCACAGTTATGTTCTGAAGAAATGAGATAATGAAATTAAAGCACTTAGCACAGAGCCTGGCACACTATAGATACACAAAAGGTACTAATTAAAATCAGTATTACTTTTAGGGTTTCCTAGAATTCTGGCCAAGTTAAGTCTGAGAAATCATGGATTCAGCAACCTTCCAGTCCCAGAAAATACTTGAGAATGAAAACAATGGATTCCAGAAATCTGTCTCAGGACTAGGTTATGAAGGTATGGAGCGGAGGTAGTGGAGGGCTGCTGGCCCTGACAACCTCACTGTTCTATTTCAGGGAGCCCAGAAGAACGAGGTCTGATACAGTGGAAAGCTGGGGCCCATGCCAATAGTGAGATGTCCACCAGTCTCAAGAGCTATGACTTCCCCATTGGGATGAACATGGTAAAAAGGATTGCCTTTCTGAAATACATTCCTATCTGCCCAGTCTTCAAAGGATTTTCTTCAAGGTCGAAAACCCAGCCTCCAGTTCCAGAAGACACTCCAGAAAATATACAAACTGGATCTGCATGCACCAAAGTCTGAAAAATTACTCCTAGTAAAGACAGGATGTGTGTTAAGACTGTCTTTTTTAGGAGGATTAAAAAAATCACAATACTTTTATACTTTAACCAAAGAAAAACAAAACCACTCAGCTTCTATTTTTGTGACTTATTTGACTGTCTTTAAGGGAAAGGTACAGTGTGTAAAATGTCAATATACAGATTTTGAATACAATTTCTTAGCCATTTCATAATGAGAGTAGAACTTTCCAACTGGTGTGGGTCACTAAGAGGTTATAAGTATGCTGACATATTGACCCCGTCAGCCTTCTGGGTGTCTATGCAGGAAATGAGTCAACTTCAGCCCTTGAGCCATAAACTTTAGCCACAGGTAGCCCCATCTGTGTACTTCAATATTCTAAAAACAAAACGAACCCAAAAGCCCACAACACTTTATGACATGAAACAGGTTTAGAAATACACTGCACAAGAACAGGAAACTTTCTCTCATATATGCTGCCTTGTTCCAGTAGTGATAACATAAAAATCCCTAAAATCGTAACAGGATGACTTCAATTACCCTAAAACTATGCCAAATGGGCCTGATGGGATGATCTGTCCAAAGTGCTTCAAAATGGAATAGCTGATGCTCTCAAACTTTCCATCTCTACCTGTAATGCAGATGCCCGACTCTCCAGTAAAACAGCTAAGTAGTTTTAATGTGCAATTTCCCTAAAAATCAAGAAAATTTCCAACAGGGCGCCTGGGTGACTCAGTGGGATAAGCCTCTGCCTTTGGCTCAGTTCATGATCTCAGGGTCCAGGGATCGAGACCCGCCTCTCAATCCCTGTTCAGCAGGAAGCCTGTTTCTCCCTCTGTCTGCCACTCCCCCTGCTTGTGCCCTCTATCAGATAAATACAATCTTTTTTTTTTTTTAAGATTTTATTTATTTATTTGTCAGAGAGAGCAAGCGAGCACAGGCAGACAGAGAGGCAGGCAGAGGCAGAGGGAGAAGCAGGCTCCCTGCCAAGCAAGGAGCCCGATGTGGGACTCGATCCCAGGACGCTGGGATCATGACCTGAGCCGAAGGCAGCCGCTTAACCAACTGAGCCACCCAGGCGTCCCAGATAAATAAAATCTTAAAAAAGAAAGAAATAGGGGCACCTGGGTGGCTCAGTGGGTTAAAGCCTCTGCCTTCGGCTCAGGTCATGATCTCAGGGTCCTGGGATCAAGCCCCACATCAGGCTCTCTGCTTGGCAGGTAGCCTGCTTCCTCCTCTCTCTCTGCCTACTTGTGATCTGTCAAATAAATAAATCTTTTAAAAAACAAAAACAAAACAAAAAAAATCACTTAAACAGAACTTTCTATGTACCAGGGACTCTCCAGTGGGTTAACCCTCTGCTTTCAGCTCAGGTCATGATCTCAGGGTCCTAGGATCGAGCCCCACATCAAGCTCTCTGCTCATCGGGGAGCCTGTCCCCCCACCACTGCCTACTTGTGACCTCTGTCAAAGAAATAGGTAAAGTCTTGGGGTGCCTGGGTGGCTCAGTGGGTTAAAGCCTCTGCCCTCAGGTCAGGTCATGATCCCAGGGTCCTGGGATCGAGCCCCGCATCGGGCTCTCTGCTCAGCGGGGAGCTGCTTCCCCCTCTCTCTCTCTGCCTGCCTCACTGCCTACTTGTGATCTCTCTGTGTCAAATAAATAAATAAAACATTAAAAATAATAGGTAAAGTCTTTAAAAAAAAAAAGATTTTATTTGAGAGAGAGTGAGTACAAGTAGGGGGAGGGGCGGAGGGAGAAGCAGACTCCCCACTGGGCAGGGAGCCTGATGTGAGGCTCAATCCCAGGACCCTAAGATCATGACCTGAGCCAAAAAAACAAATGCCTAACCAACCAAGCCACCCAGGTGCCTCTTTATTTTTTTTTTTAGTAATCTCCACACCCAGCATGGAGCTCAAACTCACAACCCTGAGATCAAGAGTCACGTGCTCTTCCAACTGAGGCAGCCAGGTGCCCCTGTTAATACAACCATTTTAAACAGGTGGAAACTAAGGCATAGAAAGGTGAAGTGACTTGTCCATGATCACTGGATTCACATTCAGAAGTCTGGCTAGTCTGTGCTCTTAACCATTAGGTTATAATGCCTCTCTCTCTCTCTCTTTTTTTTTTTTTTAAGATTTTATTTATTTGACAGAGATCACAAGTAGGCAGAGGCAGGCAGAGGGGGCGGGGGGAAGCAGGCTCCCCACTGAGCAGAGAGCCCGATGCAGGGCTCGATCCCAGGACCCTGAGATCATGACCTGAGCCGAAGGCAGAGGCTTTAACCCACTGAGCCACCCAGGCGCCCCTACAATGCCTCTGTAATTCAGGTTTATAATCTCCAAATACACTACACTATGGCAACTGGCACTATGTGGAAATGAACTCATTTGCCCCCACCTAAGCTTAGAGAGAGAGAATCTGTAAGCCTTATACATTTGGCAGCTGGCTGTGTCACTTGTGGTACTTAGCTATTAAAGACAGATGGGAGGCGCCTGGGTGGCTCAGTGGGTTAAAGCCTCTGCCTTCGGCTCAGGTCATGATCCCAGGGTCCTGGGATCGAGCCCCGCATCGGGCTCTCTGCTTACTTGTGATCTGTCTGTCAAATAGAGAAATAAAATCATTAAAAAAAAAAAAAAAAAGACAGGATGGGCTGTATCATGGCTCCAAAAAGAAAGCAAGCCAAGTAGGATTATCTTTGTTTCAGAGTTTCTTAAAGATCTACCTATTTGGGGGTGCCTGGCTGGCTCTGTCAGAACATGTAACTGATCTTGGGGTTGTCAGTTTGAGCCCCTGGGGATCAAGAATCTCATGCTCTATCGAGCCAGACAGGCACCCTAAAATTACTAAAAACAAAAAACCTACCTGTTTAGTTTATTGTCTTTTTTTTTTTTTTTTTTTTAGATTTTACTTATTTATTTGTCAGAGAGAGAGAGAGAGAGCAAACGAGCACAGGCAGACAGAGTGGCAGGCAGAAGCAGAGGGAGAAGCAGGCTCCCTGCTGAGCAAGGAGCCCGATGTGGGACTCGATCCCAGGACGCTGGGAATCATGACCTGAGCCGAAGGCAGCTGCTTAACCAACTGAGCCACCCAGGCGTCCCTAGTTTATTGTCTTTTAAGGGAGCTACTAAAAAACACTAGGGCACCTGGAAAACCAAAGGACCACCCCCCACCCCTCCCTGGAGAATGTGAGTCAGAACAGACTACTTGGCCTTTTTAATTTTGAGCCCAACAAACTCAAGAAAAGTACAGAGGGCATTATCAACAACTAAGTAGGACCATGAAGCAGAATTGTATGGCAGAACCAGAGAACTGCTAGATGGTTGACAGCCTATCCCAAAATAAAGATTAGCCACAAAATTTTATAAATAAGCTTGCGAGGGGAAAACAGGGATGGTCCAGGTAATCAAAATAGCAAAGGAGTCCAATAGACCAGCAATGGCTTGTCACGGGCAGAAGCCAAAGGTGATTATACTAGAGTAAGGTTACTATTATACTGGTCAGTCAAAAAGTTTCTTAACATGGATATCTACAACTGCCCTGACACTGACTGCAGCCCGAGGCAATCAAGGTGGGTTACAGAAGGGGATGCAGGCTTTATTTTACTGCTGTATTTTGGAGAGATACACGCATAAAGACACACCTGACACTCTGGAATCGAATAAAGCCTGCTCTCAGCACATCTTGCCAGCAGGGTTGTCCTGAAGTACTGAGCCCACACTAAAGTGAGTATCAATCACCACAGGAAAGTCTGCATTCCAGCACCAAGAAACACAAGCATCAGCTCAGTTCTACTATTATTTATTTTTTTAAATATTTTTGAAAAAATATAATTTTTTTACAATATTTTCAACTTAAACACTATTCACACTGAACACGTATGGCAGCTTAACCTACCCAAGTATGAAGTTTAAGAAGCCAAAACTGTTCTAGCTTTGTTAAAAGAAAAGTTGTGCTGTAGACTATTGTAGTGATGGTTAACAAAGCAAGGAAAAGCACCACTCAAATCATGTTACCATTACTTTGTTCAGGGGATTATGATAGGTCAAATGTTTGTACTTCACATAGGCATAGCTATGATGCAGTGACTCCTCAGAAGAAGATGCAATTCTCAAATTACATACTTCCTCAGATGTAACATTAGAAGAACTACTTCTTATGTGACAAAATACCATTGAAGCCAGGACTAGTTATCATCTGATTACTACCTTATAACCTCAGTAACCAAAGACATACTTGTCTATAAAGAATTATTTCAAATTAAATAACAAGGCCTTCTTCAGAAAAAGGAGCTCCTTTTTGATAGTTACAAATGCAAACTGAAGTCTGAACTTAGAAATATACCTAACATCTAGAACTTAATTTAAATATACTCATTTTTAAAAAGTTTAGACATTAACAAGCATTTGCTAACCCTAAGGGACAAGTTTAGCCTCAAAAAAGACAATTCACTAAGATTTAGAGGTCATTTTAATTTGGTGCTTTGTCACAACTTGACTGGTGCTTCTTTCCTCGCTGCCTTCACATCAAGCCATGGGGCCAATCCTATTTTCAGTAAATGTTTGACAGCTTATTACTTAATAACAGTCTCAGCACTTTTATTAAGCATGCAAGACTAACAAAACTTTGGCAATGCATAAGTGTAACACAGTGACAAGAGAGAGCTTTTACAATTAAGTCTTCTAATACTGCCTTCACAGTGTGGAAATTGTGCTACATCCACCAAAAGAGGGCCCCGTCTACTCAAATATTTTAGTACTTCACCCCAGGAACAAACTCCTTTGCATTTGGATTCAGATTGCTCTTGACCTGGAAAATAAGTACATAAAAAAAAAAAGCAAGTTCATTAACAGATGGCTTCGGATATTTAGAAGCATTCAACCCAGATCCACATGCAAAAATATCTTCCAAAAAATATAAAACAAAAGAACTCAGATTGTAAGGTTGAACTTAACTCCCCAAATCTATCTATAGCAGAGAAAGAAAGAACCAGAGATAAACTATGTATTTATATGAAAACTTATCACCTTCCAAAATGAAAGTAGGAACTGAAATTAAATTTGATAAAGTGTAACCAGAAACCCGCTAACTTCATACAAAGTGAAAAGGTGTCACAGAATGAGGAATTGTTCATTTAACTATGATATTTGATTTTAACGATTTCATACTATGCAAAAATATTAAACAAGGGTTGAAATGATGATTAAAGTAGACTGGAGAATTGTTTATGGATTAATTTTGTTCAAGATCCTCACTAAAAACATGGAGTTATCTTTCTAAAATTGCTGTATTCTAATTCCCACAGGAAGCAGGGTTTGTAAAAGGAAAAGAAAACTACATGGGGAATCAAAAGACCAAAGATGGAATTTCAGCACTGCTCCTAACTAACTTCCTATGAAAGGCTGGATAAGTCACTTCTCTGGGATTCTTAAAAGAAGAATGGGCCAAAGTCTCTAAGAGCCACTATTATACACCTCTAAATCTTTATTTTCCTAGGCAGACATGTCAGCATATTGAGAATAGCTGGAAATTTGCCTCCACCACAGTTGACAAAAGATGAAAAGAAATCAAGATGTATTCCAGGCCCTGAAATGTAGGAATGCTGAGAGGCTTTTAGAGGGAATCTGAACCCCTTATATCACTTACTTCAAGAGCAAAGCATATTAAATAACATATTGGAGCAATAATTTAATTTTAGTTTCATAATTATACAAAACCATTTCCTTGGACATACATAGTCTCACTTCTCTCAAGGGAATTATTTCTAAACTTTAAAGTGTGAGGTTTAGGTATGCCTGGGTGGCTCGGCTGGTTAAGCTGCTGCCTTTGGCTCAGGTCATGATCCCAGCGTCCTGGGATCGAGTCCCACATCGGGCTCCTTGCTTGGCAGGGAGCCTGCTTCTCCCTCTGCCTCTGCCTGCCTCTCTGTCTGCCTGTGCTCGCGCTCTCTAACTAATGAATAAATAAAATCTTAAAAAAAAAAAAAAAAGTAAAGTGTGAGGTTTAAATAAAAAAGCAGTGTTCTTCAATGTGTCATCTTTTGGCAGCTACGAAAGAATGAAAAGGAATTAACATAATTTCAAATAAACCAAGTCAAGTCGAACAAACCAGTTTCTAGGCAATTATACTAGGTCCACATTAAAGTTATACATTATGGGGCACCTGGGTGGCTCAGTGGATTAAGCCTCTGCCTTCGGCTCAGGTCATGATCTCAGGGTCCTAGGACTGAGCCCCGCATGGGGCTCTCTGCTCAGCAGGGAGCCTGCTTCCGCCCCCCCCTCCCCCCGCTGCCTACCTGTGATCTGTCAAATAAATAAAATCTTTTAAAAAATTAAAAAAAAAAAAAAAAAAGTTATACATTATGACCTGCAAAGGACTTTGTCAGAGTAACCAGGATTATTTGTGGAATGTCTAATGCAGGCATAAGCAAGCATATCTCAATGGACGATTCATCACACATCTGCTCAATTGGGTTACTATCATTTACTGCAACAAGTCTACACTACAATGTAAATTTTAAATTTCTATGTTCTTCAAATAGCCCTTTAGAAGAATGGTTCCCAAATGCCTGATGGGGCAGGCTGGCAATATGCACTAGGAGTGCTTTTTAAAAATTAACATGCCTAGACAACTGATTCTGCAAGTCTGGGATGTAGCTGAGGGACTTATTTTTGTTTTTAATGTTTCACAGGTAATTATGATGTATCGCCAGGGTGGGAAATCACTGCACAGTGAAAAGACGACAACTGCAAAAAATATTTCAGAGTCTAGGAGTAAATTCCAGAGAACTATCTTGTAAAAGCAATTAGAGATTGTCAATATGGTCAGAAAGATCAACATTAGGACTTCAAATCATTTTATCTTAATTTTAGCAAACAACTCTTCAGGTTCTACCCTAGTACTAATGTTTATTTGTCATAATTCCTAAAAATACCTTTTACTGCAAATATACCATCCCCAGCAACAAAACATGGAAAATAGATAAAAATGCAAATAGGTTTGTGTTCCTCTTTTGTCAAGAGCTTGTAAAAGTCCCTATTAAATCCCAGTTCCAAACGGGAGTTAGTATAACTCAATGAAAATCTTGGGTCAGGGGGAAAAAAAAATCAAAATTTTCACCTTTCAGATAAAATCTTGAAGATTTCGCCAAATGTTTAAGGCAAAATTAAAGAGCAAAACCTCTTCATCAAGCTACTTTTGTACAGGCAAGTCACATGGACATATTGTATACTTCTTTTGGATTAATACTTTAAGATATTTACATTAGGGCAACATAGTTATTAAAACTAAAAGCAATGACAAGAAGTTTGTTAGTCTGAGACTAGCCCCAGAGTGTTGTCAGAAGTCACTCCATGGCATAAGTGAGGAGACCAGGAGGCTCCTGCTTCTATAGTAAGAAGCAGTACAATTTCTGAAGGGGAAGAAATGTAGAACTCTTCTTAAACAGATGACTGCTGGCTTTTCCACTTACGGAAAGGATGAGCTAGTTTTTAAAAAGATGAAAAATAACTTTACCACAAGATCTTCCAGAGAAGAGCCATCACTGATAACAAGGTCATTAAATTGGTCTTGGATTTGGTCCATAGTTTGTGGGAGATCTCGAGCTGGAATAAACCACTCATGTTCTTCTTCTTCCTCCAGCATTTCTTGGAAGCAGCGTTCAATAAATTCTTCTTCCCATAACTCCTCTTCTATCTGGATTTATAATATATAAAGGATAATTTATAGAACATTTGGTTAAGACATCACTAGGAACAGCTTAAAATATCTTGAATTAAAGCGCTTAAAACCACAATATTGTAACCTTCTCTGCTTCTGTGCCAAGAAAAAGACACATTTACCATAACACTAGGGAAGACCTATTTAGGAGTTTATGGTCTTTGTCTTAGCAGAATGTTCTTTTTTCCACTTAGAGTGATGGGTAAGTAATAAAGGAGTGTTTTCACTGAGGAATTTGTCAGAATTACCTGTGATACTTTAAAACTACACAAACCCGGGGCGCCTGGGTGGCTCAGTGGGTTAAAGCCTCTGCCTTCTGCTCCAGTCATGATCCAAAGATCCTGGGATTGAGCCCCACATCGGGCTCTCTGCTCAGCAGGGAACCTGCTTCCTCCCCCCTCTCTCTCTCTGCCTGCCTCTCTGCCTACTTGTGATCTCTGTCAAATAAATAAATAAAATTTAAAAAAAAAAAAAAAAAAAACTACACAAACCCTAAACCCACCCAAAAATGACTAAAATTCTGTAGAAGGTATGGTTGGAGCATGGGTAATTAAAACAAACCAAAAACAGATTTATGGTAAAATCAAACTGGCTACTGATTACCAAAGCCACAATCAGGGAGGAACTAGACGGAAACAGATGCCAGATATATGGGAATAAAAGACAACATTATCAATGTAAGAGCATGTTCTAAGGGTAAAAGTGGTGTCAGGTTTTTAGGCTTATCAAATTAAGAACCTCAAGTGAAAAAAATGGCACAATTCTGTACGTTAGCACCTATGCCTGTCTGCTCCTGATTTATATTCTCTTAAGAGCAATCTGGCTGATGCAAGCAGTGGTTTCCAAACCTAACTACACAACAGAACCATCTGGGAGTTTTTGTTTGTTTGTTTGTTTTAGTTTTTTTTTTTTTATTATTAATCTCTGCACCGAACATGGGGCTTTAGCTCACAAACCTGAGATCAAGAATCCCATAGGACTGAACCGGGCAGGTGTCCCCGGATCTGGGAGCTTTTAAAAAACAAGTTTTCTAGGCTCCATCCTAGTACTCCTGAATGATAATTTCTGGTGTGGGACCCTGCAAAAAGCTCCCTAAGTTATTTCAGTGAGCAGATAAACCTGGTAGTAATCAGCATTCAAATAAAATAGGAGTGGTGGCATATAAACCCATATATTTCACATATAAGGGACCAGATGAAAAACAAATTACAGGGACAAGTACAACCAAATTGAGGGCTGTCATGGGCTATGAGAAAGATCATGTTTGCACACAAAACTAACTTGTCTGTTGAATTCCTCTTCATTTTCCATCCACATGTACTCTGCAAATGGATTGTCATCTTCATGAGAATGACCATTAATAATCACATCTTCATTGATGATGCTTGGGCTAGTACTGCTGCGACTTGGATCTTTCATGGCTGGCGTTAGTTGTCGTTTTTAACCTTCAAAGAAGAATAGTTAATTTTGTCAGTCATTCTTTCTTACCTAACATTACCACCAGGCATCACAGTTAGATACCAGATGCACGTGATATATCAAGCAACTGGAAAGCTTCAGTTTTTTTCTCAAATGATCTTAACGTTTAAGAAATAGCTGTGAACAGCCTAGATTCATCTAGTATTTTCTGGTAATCACCAATGGTAATCAACTCTCTGAACGTAACTCCCAAATCATCTGATTTTTAAAATATTGGATATCCCTTGCTTTATAAAATAAGCATGATGTAGGGGCACCTGGGTGGCTCAGTGGGTTAAAGCCTCTGCCATCCGCTCAGGTCATGATCCCAGGGTGCTGGGATGGAGCCCCGCATCGGACTCTCTGCTCAGCGGGGAGCCTGCTTCTGCCTCTCTCTGCCTGCCTCTCTGCCTACTTGTGATCTCTCTCTGTCAAATAAATAAATAAAATCTTAAAAAAAAAAGGAGCATGATGTGGAAGACTTAAGTCACTAAGTTACTTAATGAAAAGCAAATTCGACTTTTAAAAACTGGTATTAAAAAGCCCAGAGACTGAAAATGAAAACAGACTTAAAAATATATATATATATATTTTATTTATTTATTTGACAGAGAGAGAGAGAGCAAGAGAGGGAACACTAGCAGGAGGAGTGGGAGAGGGAGAAGGGAGAGGCTTTCCCCTGAGCAAGGAGCTCAACACAGGGCTTGATCGCAGGACCTTGGGATCATGACCCAAACCAAAGGCAAACACTTAACGACTGAGCCACCTAAGCGCCCTGAAAACAGATTTTAATAACCTCTTGCTTCCTCAGTTCCAAGGAACAGAGTGCTCTGGATCTTTTATTCTTTTTTTTTTTTAAAGATATATTTATTTGAGAGAGAGAGAGAGAGAGAGAGAGGGAAAGAATTCCAAGCAGAATCTGTGCTGAATGTGGAACCTGGGCTCAATCTCCCAACCCTGAGATCATGACCTGAGCTGAAATTAAGAGTTGGAGGCTTAATCAACTGAGCCATCCTTTTACTATTCTGGATCTTTTGACTTCATAGCATACTCTCTATTTGCTTTATCTCTATCAAGTTCCTCCATGTCTGGATTTGTCCACTTGTACAGTGAGTGTCAAGCATCTAATCTGTGCAATATGCATGGTTTTAAATGAGATATTATCTACAGACTTTTTCTCTTTAAAGATTTTGAGAGAGCAAGTGTGAGAGAGAGATCATGAGCAGGGGAGGGGTAGAGAGAGAAGCAGACTGACCACTGAGCAGGGAGCCCAATGCAGGACACGATCCCAGGATCCTGGGATCATGACCTGAGCCAAAGGCAAAACACTTAACCAACTAAGCCACCCAGGTGCCCCTACAGACTGCCTTTTAAACTATTTTATTACTTTTATAGTATGTAATAAATATCTTTCCATGAAAGTTGATGAAAGTCCCCTGCTGACAGAAAAACTTCCAGACTAAGTCAAAATGAATTTTCCAGTAAGAAAAATGACATCACAAGTTCACAGTAAAGGGTACATCAAGAAAATGCAACTCTGGGAAGCAGAGAGTTTATTATTAACCTCAGCACTCAAGGCATAAAGCAAAACTCATTATGACGCTCTCAGTGAGGGGGATCCCCTATAACAATGTGAAAGCTATACCTCAAATGAAGTTCCCTAATTTTCCCCCTTGGTTCTCTCTCATCTCCGTGAACCATCCCATCAGCATCTCCATCTATCATGTCAAGGTTACTGATAAGCCTACTGGACCTACCCTCTCTAACAGCATTGTGTGGGGGGGGGGCAACCCACTCTAATACTTCCTCCAGGCTCCCACCTCGGAAAGGGTGGGCTTCTTCTTCATTTCACACTGCTCTTCTCCTTTGCCTTCCTGGAGGACACTTTCCATCTTGAGATTGTTTTCCTGCTTCCTCTTTCTGCAGGGATCAGAAGCAGTCCTCCTATCTCAGCCTTGAAATCTGCTGCACCAGTGGACCTTAAGACCTGCTACCAATCAGGGTCAGCTTCTGCGACTTCCTCCTTCCATGGGCTACAGGCTCACCAGTCTTCAAGACAATAGCAAACCCCCAAACAGCCACAAACGACTAACAGACTCCAACTAGCTCAAGCATCTAATCTCTTTTTATGTGAGTAAAAGCTGAGCAGTTTCTTATACACTACTCAATAGGTGATAACATGACCTAACCCAGCTGATATATTGGTGGCTAAAAGTTTGTGGCTCAGTCTTTGGGCATCTCCCTTTGGCTCAGGTAATGATCCCAGGGTCCTGGGACTGAGCCCAGCATTGGGCCCCCTGCTCCACGGGAAGCCTGCTTCTCCAAGAACTCTCCCATTCCGCCTGATTGTGTTCCCTCTCTCGCTGTCTCATTCTCTGTCAGATAAATAAATAAAATCTTAAAAAAAAATAAAACAAAAGTTTGAAGCATCAGGTTCAGATTCTAATTGTAGAAATAAAATTGCTAAACCTAGGTTTACATTTAACAAGAGTCATTTGCACATAAAATCAAACAGCAGTGTGACTAGCGCCAAAGGGAGGAATCAGCATACCTAGCATGAGGATAGAGTTTTAAAAATCTTAAGGGGGGCGCCTGGGTGGCTCAGTGGGTTAAAGCCTCTGCCTTCGGCTTGGGTGATTCCAAGGTCCTGGGATCGAGCCCCATATCTGGCTCTCTGCTCAGTAGGGAGCCTGTTTCCTCCTCTCTCTCTCTCTGCCTGCCTCTCTGCCTACTTG
>RCUC01139451.1:0-10750 GCA_003697995.1 Taxidea taxus jeffersonii
TTTTTTTTTTTTTTAGATTTTTATATTTTTATTTATGTATTTGACAGACAGAAATCTGAAGTAGGCAGAGAGAGAGAGAGAGGGTAAAGCAGGCTCACTGAGAGCAGAGAGCCCGACACGGGGCTCCATCCCAGGACCCTGGGATCATGACCTGAGCCGAAGGCAGAGGCTATAACCCACTGAGCCACCCAGGTGCCCCAGGTTTTTTTAGCCATTCACCTGTTGAAGGACATTTTGGTTTCTTCCAGTTTTTGACTTTTCAAAAAAAAGGCTGCTATGAACATGGTGTACAGGCTTTTATGTGGCTATAATTATCATTTCTCTGGAATAAATGTCCAAGAGTATAACTACTGGGTTGTATGATAAATTCATATTTAGTTTTTAGAGAAACCATCAAACTATTTTCCAGAAGGGCTGTAGCATTTTATATTTCTCATGTTTTTTTTTTAAAGTTTTTATTTAATTATTTGACAGAGAGAGAGAGAGAACGAATAGCAGAGGGAGAAGGAGAAGCAAACTCCTCGCTGAGCAGGGAGTCTGACGTGGGACTCAGTTCCAGGACCCGGGGATCATGACCTGAGCGGAAGGCAGACGCTTATCCAACTGACGCACCCAGGTGTCCTGTTTTATTTGTTTCCTGTTTTTTGTTTTTTTAAGGTGGGTGATGTGAAGCATGTTTATGTGTTGTAAGAGAGGACCTGGTCACCAGGAAGAGGAAAGATGCAAGGGGAGGAGGGGAGCAGAGTCCTAAGGAAGCAAAAGGGGCAGCCCTAGAGCAGAAGAAAGGGGCATCCCTTGACAGAAGAGCACAAGCTAGTAACTGGAGAAGGAAGGAAAGAGTGAGGTCAGACGCAGGTGGCTTTATAGGTTTGGGGGCAGGAACTTAATGGCTTAATGGCTTCTCTTCTCACTAGTAAATAGAGAATGAAGGCCATGCTGAGCCAAGTGCTCTGAGATCAAAGGGTTTTGTGGTCAAACAGGATTGGGAGATGCTTCTTCTTAATGCTGCATCCCAGGTACGAGCTCCTTAACAGTTTAGAAAAAATTCCTAGGGTGAAAAAGAAAACTGGTCACACTCTGTGGCTTGAACAAATGAATTTATGTGGTGAAGGATTAAATGTTTTGCTCTCCACATATAAGTCCTCCCCTCACCTGTCCAGAGAACTGTGTTCTTTGCAAACCCCTTTGTGGGCTCTGTAATAGACGATAGCTGCAGGGACATGCATGGGCTTTTGCCCTAGCCACCCGAACAGAAGTCCAGTTATGTGTGGGATCTGAGTATTATGATCAGATTTCTTTTTTTTTTTTTTTAAAGAATTTATTTATTTATTTGACAGAGATCACAAGTAGGCAGAGAGGCAGGCAGAGAGAGAGAGAGGAGGAAGCAGGCTTCCCGCTGAGCAGAGAGCCTGATGTGGGGCTCGATCCCAGGACCCTGGGATCATGACCTGAGCTGAAGGCAGAGGCTTTAACCCACTGAGCCACCCAGGTGCCCCATATGATCAGATTTCTAGTAAAATCTCCTAGTATTTAAAAAGTATCCCATTAGGGGGTGCCTGGCTGGCTCAGTTGGTTAAGGATCTGACTCTTGATCTCATTTCAGGTCTTAACTGGGGTCATGAGTTTGAGCCGTGGGCCTGGGCTCCATGTTGGGCATGGAACCTACTTAAGGAAAAAAAAAAAAATGAAAAGTATCCCAATATAATTTGGCTTGTGCACAAGTTATGCCAAACTGATATTTAAAAATGAATTAGCATTTTTATATGAACATTGGATTTTTTTATAAAGTGGTACTGCAGAGGGACGCCTGGGTGGCTCAGTTGGTTAAGCAGCTGCCTTTGGCTCAGGTCGTGATCCCAGCATCCTGGGATTGAGTCCCACATCGGGCTCCTTGCTCAGCAGGGAGCCTGCTTCTCTCTCTGCCTCTGCCTACCACTCTGTCTGCCTGTGTTCATGTTCTCTCTCTAACAAATAAATAAATAAAATCTTTAAAAAAAAAATGTGGTACTGCAGAGCCATGGAGTCTTTTACATAATGAAGAAGCCCTTTGATCTCAGTGAATGAAGCGAGGCAAAGTGGGTGTGTTCAGCGGGGGGGGGGGGGGGGGGGGGGAGTTTTTACTTTTACAACACAGCAAACACAAAAATAATTTCCGAGCAAATGTGAAAGGTCAAACAATAAAATCTGTGTAAGATAACATAGGAGACTGGGGTACCTGGGTGGCTCAGGCGGGTAAGTGTCTGCCTTTGGCTCAGGTCATGATCCCAGGGTCCACGGATCAAGCCCCACGTTGTGCTCTCTTCTCAGCAGGAGCCTACTTCTCCCTCTTCCTCTGCCTCTCCCCTCACTGGTTCTCTTTCTCAAATAAATAAATAAAATCTTTTTTTTAAAAAAGGATTATATAGGAGACTACTCAGATGAAATTGAGGCAGGCAAAAGTTTCTTCTACAGGGTCTAGAAAGCACTAACAATAAAGGAAGGTCGATAAATTCAATTACACTAAAATGAAGAACTTCCGCCCAACAAAAAGATGTCAAGACAGTGAAAATGCAAACCATGGCTTGGGAAAAGATATTTGCAATCTGGGTAATCAGCAAAAGATTAGTATCCAGAATAAATAAGTACCACCCAACAATTACCGAGAGACAATGCAATAAAACTGGGCTCCGAAGCCAGACTGTCTGTAGCTTCGTCACATAATAGTATACCTTCCTCCTGGGCTTGCTGTGAGAATTATTTGGCATAGATACAACACTTTGAGTAGAGTTTTTCACATTAAAAGGGCACAACAGAAGTTAGCAATTACTATGGGTTCTCTACGTTTTCAAACAGGGTAAAGCTTGATGCAGAGAATTTGATATTTAGTGTACTGCTGTCATCAGAGTGCCTGTTGTTAATGCGAGGGACATGCTGGGCATCACATTTCTTATGACACAGCAACCATGTGTGCACATTGTTCAGGAGGTGTGACGCAAGCAGAGGTGACCCACCCCTTCCATAGTAACTGAGAGGCATTCTGGCATAACCACCAAGTACCTGCAGTGATCTTGCATGTATTCTTCACCCCATAATTTTGGCACCTGTATGATACCCTTAAACAAGATCACAGCATCAATTGCATAATAGTGCAATTCACTGCTTCTACCAGTGTTATATTCGACAGTTTTACAGATATATACAGGATTCCTGGAGAACATTTTAGGCTTGCCCTTTATCTTGTTAGGAGTTTGCATTTGTGTGTGTTTATCTGAAAGGAAGTGCTTTTCTCAATTTTACTATTTCCATATTGAAGCATGAGAGTCAGGTTCTTGTCTAACGGAGTCCAAGAATGAATCTCCCAGACAAAGGAGAGCTAGTAAAGCAATAGAGTTTTATTAAGCAAAGATACAGAAGCTGTCAGGAGTGAGAAGGGTCCTGACAGCGTGGGCAGTGAGGGCTTTTCATTGGCATTCTTTTATTTAGAATCACCCAGGAGATTTGTGGCCTCACAACTCTCTTAGGATGTCTTTTGTTGAACAAGGATTTACGCTAACATTTTTTAATGGTTAACTTCTCTTTTGAGGCCTGGCCATTTTTTATTTTCTGTGGTCACAATGTAATTATTAGAAAAACATTTTAACCCTAGCAGTTGGAACAGACTAGTCTGATTTTTCTTCCTGATCTTCATTTTTGTTCTCAGTGTCTACATACCTAAAATACCCCCCAGAACCTGGTTGGGGCCCCTATTCTTTCCCTACCTAAAGTCTCATTCTTTCCCTATTCTATAGGGGTGGTCTTGTGAGCCACTGTTCTTTCTGGTGGCAGGGACTCAAGTTCAAGGCACCCCCGCCAGGCAAGCATTTTCCTTGGCGGTGATTCACCAGGCAATTTTGTCCAAGTTCTGCCCTAGGTCAGCGGGATTTCACTGGCATCACTTGTGTAACAGAAATGCTTGTAAAGCTAATACTTCTCTGGCTGTTCTAATTAATCCCTCTTCACTCCCTGAGAAGTGCCTGTGTAAGCAGGAAGTGATTGTTAACAACCAGACCCACGTTTATCAAAGTGTGGTTGTGGCCCATGTGGGTAGGTCTCACCTGAGCTGCTTATTAAAAATGCAGATTTCTAGATCTCACCCTAGACCTTTGAATCAGAATCTCTGGGATGGTGAGTTGAAAGTTTGCATTTAAAACAGTCTTTCGGGGACGCCTGGGTGGCTCAGTTGGTTAAGCAGCTGCCTTTGGCTCAGGTCATGATCCCAGGGTCCTAGGATCGAGTCCCACATCGGGCTCCTTGCTTGGCAGGGAGCTTGCTTCTCCCTCTGCCTCTGCCTGCCACTCTGTCTGCCTGTGTTCGCTCTCTCTCTCTAACAAATAAATAAATAAAATCTTAAAAAAATTAAAAAATTAAAAAATGAAACAGTCTTTCGAGTGCCTGGGTGGCTCAGTGGGTTAAAGCCTCTGTCTTTGGTTTAGGTCATGATCCCAGGAAGTCCCACATCGGGCCCTCTGCTCAGTAGGGAGCCTGCTTCCTCCTCTCTCTGCCTACTTGTGATCTCTGTCTGTCAAATAAATAAATAAAAGATTTTTTTTAATAAAAAAATAAAATAAAACAGTCTTTCCAGGAGCCTGGGTGGCTCAGTCAGTTAAGCTTCTGCCTTCAGCCCAGTGTCCTGGGATTGAGCCCCACACTGGGCTCCCTACTAGATGGGAAGTCCGCTTCTCCCTCTCCACTCCCCCTATTTGTGTTCCCTCTCTCACTGTCTCTCTCTGTCAAATAAATAAATAAACAATCTTTAAAAAAAAAATAAAATAGGGACGCCTAGGTGGCTCAGTTGGTTAAGCAGGTGCTTTTGGCTCAGGTCATGATCCCAGCGTCCTGGGATCGAGTCCCACATTGGGCTCCTTGCTTGGCAGGGAGCTTGCTTCTCCCTCTGCCTCTGCCTGCCACTCTGTCTGCTTGTGCTCTCTCTCTCTCTAACAAATAAATAAATAAATAATAATAAAAAATCTTAAAAAATAAATAAATAAAATAAAATAATCTTTCTAGGTGAGTCTGAAATACAAGAATGACAGAAATGTATATTTCTGAGTGCCACAGAATCTGTTTCTAGAGTTAGAAAATCAATGCCCAGGGGCACCTGGGTGGCTCAGTGGGTTAAGCCTCTGCCTTCAGCTCAGGTCATGATCTCAGGGTCCTGGGATTGAGCCCCACTTGGGGCTCTCTGCTCAGCGGGGAGCCTGCTTCCGCGCTCTCTCTCTCTCTCTGCCTACTTGTGATCTCTCTCTCAAATAAATAAATAAAATCTTGGGCGCCTGGGTGGCTCAGTGGGTTAAAGCCTCTGCCTTCGGCTCAGGTCGTGATCCCAGGGTCCTGGGATCGAGCCCCACATCGGGCTCTCTGCTCGGCAGAGAGCCTGCTTCCCTTCCTCTCGCTCTGCCTGCCTCTCTGTCTACTTGTGATCTCTGTCTCTCTGTCGAATAAATAAATAAAATCTTTAAAAAAAATAAAAATAAAAAATAAATAAAATAAATAAAATCTTAAAAAAAAAAAAAAGAAAATCAATGCCCAACACTCCTGGTAGAATATAGTTTGAGCAAAGTGGAGGCCATTCGAATCTACAGGTTAAATTCCGGGAGGATGACTATGTAAAGTGGGTGGAAGAGCGTCTGGAGCAGGTGAGCACTCCACACGTTGTATTCAACAATTTCCTAGAGCCAAGGGAAGGTTCTGCTCTGCCTCTAAGAAGTGAATTCCCCCCAAAATAGATTTATTTCATCCTTACCCATTCTATCAGTGGGTAATTCTGCCCTAACATGTGAACCCTCAGGCTGAAGGTTCTTCTAACTTTAGTAATGAACCAGTCTGCTTTGGTCATTATTGAGGGTGTTCACTGACTGCTATCAAAAGACCTGACCTCAAGTACATAAAATTTCCTTGGGGTCCTGTAAAAACTGCAGTTTCCGATTCAGTGTTTCTGGGGTGAGATCTGAGATTCTGCATTTCTTTTTTTTTTTTTTTTTAAAGATTTTATTTATTTATTTGTCAGAGAGAGCGAGCACAGGCAGACAGAGTAGTAGGCAGAGGCAGAGGGAGAAGCAGGCTCCCCGCCGAGCAAGGAGCCCGATGCGGGACTCGATCCCAGGATGCTGGGGTCATGACCTGGGCCAAAGGCAGTCGCTCAACCAACTGAGCCACCCAGGCATCCCGAGATTCTGCATTTCTAACAAATTCTCTGGTAATGCTGAAGATGCAAGTCCATGGACCACGTTGAGTAGCAGCCTTGCTTGGTTTAGACACACTGTCTTATTTCCAGCCTTCAAAGAGCTGTTTCTGAGACTGTGGTCCCAGGTCACTGAACTGGACAGCTGATGGAGACAGATCAAGACCCAACACAAGCGACACACTATCGGACTTCACTTACAGCAGCTCCTGACATGAGCACCGCGTTGGCTGCTGATGAATCATGAAGATCCTCTCGCTTTTGTACCCGATTCTGGGCTTTTAAACCAGCTTGTTCTTTTTCAGGAAAAACAAATTTGGACTTCTGGCCTGTCTGCCCCCAGCCACGTCCTGAACTGTTGACAATGATCATGACTGCTGTTGAACGTCTCCCATGCCTTCAATGGCTCAGTGGTGTCCAGATCCCATGGTGGTTGTTTCTCTTTATTTTCCAGTTTTGCCTCAGCTTTCAGACCCATTGAACTTTCTGTTCCTCAGACACATTCTAGTTCCTGGTCCTAATCACCCCTTTTTGGTAGGAGTTTCATCCTCAGGCAACTTCCTGCAGCTCCCTAGTCATCCAGCCTGCCTAGCAAGGGGTCCAGTCCTGCTTGTTTGTAAGAGCCGGGTTTCCAGGTATCTACACTCAAACACGTGCCTTTTAAAGAACTTCCTTGCATCCTCCTACATTCATAAGCTACTAGTAAAGAAGACTAATTGTTATTTCTTAGTCTCATTTTGGTCAGGTCTGGGATTTTCCTCCAATAATCTCCTGGATTGGGGTGCCTGGCTGGCTCAGTTAGGAGAGCAGGCCACTCTTGATCTTGGGATTGTAAATTCAAGCCCTATGTTGGGTATAGAGATTACTTTAAAAAAAAATGTTTTTTTTTTTTTAGATTTATTTTTTTATTTGACAGAGAGAGAGAGAGAGCACAAGCAGGGGGAACAGCAGGTAGAGGGAGAAGCAGGCTCCCTAGTGAGCAGGGAGCCTGATGTGGAGTTCTATCCCAGGACCCCTGAGAGCATGACCTGATCCTAAGGCAGATGCTTAACCGATTGAGTTACCCAGGTACCCCTGATAATAACTTTTTTTTTTTTAAAGATTTTTTATTTATTAGACAGAGATCACAAGTAGGCAGAAAGGCAGGCAGAGAAAGAGGAGGAAGGGAAGCAGGCTTCCTGCTGAGCAGAGAGCCAGATGTGGGGCTCGATCCCAGGACCCTGGGATCATGACCCGAGCCGAAAGCAGAGGCTTTAACCCACTGAGCCACCCAGGCGCCCCCTGATAATAACTTTTAAAGAGTAAATTTTTATGAATAAAAAGACTGATCCAGTGACTTGTCATGGTTGCCCTAGCTACTGTTTTATCCTTGGTGAGTTATCAGTTAACCAAATATTTTTATTTTTAGGACTCTGTTCCCTCAGAAGACTAAAAAGGCATACTTTTATGGCCACGACTTTACCGATTACTGGTAAGATGGAAGACCTCTAAAGTTCTAACAGTTTCTGTCCTCTACGGTCTGACAACACCTGCCTCCAGCCCTGCCCCGAAATGACACCAATTCTACTTAGCCAGCAGTGGCATATGTAAAATATAAAAAGAACGTTCCTTCTTTGATTGGAACTTGAAATTGAAATGTAGCCTCTTAGAATCATAGAATGAAGCTGAGTTGGAAGACCCGTTCAACATCCCCTATCCCCCTCACCACCACACCCCAAGACACAATATGTTTATTGCTGGTGGATTGCTTCCCCCAAGTGGTGAAAGGTGGTCATACCATCTCAGTTTTTAAAAGTAGTCTAACTTCAGAATCACAGTTTATACATTTTTGCACACCAGGTGTTGCTTTGACTATGATTATTACAACCTATGCTTTTGACAATATCACAGTAATAACAATGTTAAAACATTTAGCCCAGGATTTTAACAAAGCAACAGTATCTACAGGAAGGTGAAGTTTGTTACTTCTCTAATTTCTTTTTGATTCACTGTTTCAAATCAAACATCTGATTTATAGTACTCCTTCTGGCAAGAAATCTTTTTTTTTTTTTTTAGATTTTATTTATTTATTTGACAGAGAGATCACAAGTAGGCAGAGAGGCAGGCAGAGAGAGGAGGAAGCAGGCTCCGCCGAGCGGAGAGCCCGATGCGGGGCTCGATCCCAGAACCCCGAGACCACGACCCGAGCCGAAGGCAGAGGCTTAACCCACTGAGCCACCCAGGCGCCCCATTCTGGTAAGAAATCTTACAAAAATGCAAGTCATTGTTATAAGTCAGTCCTCACCACACTAAGCATTATAAGCCAGCATGGCTAATTTTCTGGAAATGGGAAATTGCCACCCTGTGGTGACAGAACAAAACAAAACAAATCAAAGGGATCTTACTACCAGATCCAGGATTTGGTAAACAGTGCCTGCCTAGAAAACAGTTTGTCATTTTGAGGCAGATTGCTCTAAGGAACCACAGTGAGGGATGCCTGGGTGGCTCAGTTGCTTATGCACCTGCCTTGGGCTCAAGTAATGATCTCAGGGTCCTGGGATTGAGCCCCACTTCAAGCTCCCTGCTCATTGGGGAGTCTGCTTCTCCCTCTCCCTCTGTGGCTCCCCCTACTTGTGCTCTCTCTCTCTCAAATAAGTAAAGAAATTCTTTAAAAAAAAAAAAAAAGAGAAAGAAAGAACCTAGATGAGCTTAGTCTAGTTTTGAAATTACACGTTAGTGAGTGTCCTGGAGAAATTAGATATAATTATAAATTTTTCTTTAAAAAAGTGCTTTTATACTGTTCCTAAAGGGTGTTTGCATATACTGTATTACTTTTATCTGATCCCTCAGCAACTCCACAAGGTAGACAGGAAAGTATTGTTATTTTTTAAATTTTTAAATTTTTTTCTTACCATAGCACATAACCTCCCCAATATCCATCACCCAGCCATCCCATCCCTCCCACCTACCTCCCCTCTAGCAACCCTCAGTTTGTTTCCTGAGATTAAGAATCTTTTACAGTTTGTCTCAGGGAAGATATTATTATCTTGTCTTTTTTTTTTTTTTCTTTTTCTTCTGGTTGAGGGGTGAGCACACAGCAAAAACAGTCCCAGAAATGGGCCAAGAATCAAAGTTGTCCCAGCATTTCTGAAATGCTTCAGATTCAATACTCAGTTTTTGGTTGTACATTACATGGATGTCACACCCACAGGCTCTAAGATATAACTAATCCCAAATTGCTCCTTCTCCTGGATTCCTATGACAGTTAATGTTATCACCATCTAACAATCCCATCAAATGAGGAATCTGGTTGGCCTCCTGGATCCTTCTCATTCCTCTCTCCCCACTTGCAACCAACAAGTCTTGTTGGTTTTCCTGACCCTCCTTCACATGCTGTTACTCCCTAGTATTACTCCTCTAAAGCTGCCATAACAATGTACCACAGTCTGGGGGGCTCAAACATCAGAGACTTATTACTCAAGGTTCTAGAGTCTAGAAGTTCTGAGGTCAAGGTGTCATAGAGTTAGTTTCCTTCTGAGGCCTCTCCCCTTGGCTTGACTGTCTTCTCCCTGTATCTTCACAAGATGCTAATGTATGTCCTAACCTCTTCCTATAATGAGGCCTACCAGGCATACTGGATTAGGGCCTACCCCAATGACCTCATTTTAAAGTAATTACAGCTTTAAAGGTCCATCTCCATATACAGTTATATCCTGAGGTCCTGGGGATCAGGACTTCAGTATAAGAAATTTGGGGTGCTGCAATTTAGTTCATAACAACTCTTAAATCTTTCTGAACTGGTTGAAGTCTGCTTCCTTCTGCCCTTCACTTTGCAACATGTTTCCACCTAGATCTTCTGCCTTAATTTACAATCTACAGGGATCTTTCTAATACACAAGTCTGATTGTGTCTGATCATGCCATCTCCCTGCTTCTAATCCTTTGATCAACCCATGTCCCTTCACAGGCTGAAGGAAGAGCTCTGGGAACCAGCCAACCTTTTGCACCTACCTCCTTCTCTTCATGCTTCTTGTCCTGCACTCGACCCCCACTGATGCCTTGTGACAAGGCCATGCTGTTTCAGGACTCGATGCCTTTGTTTTTATTTACACCCTCATTCCTCAACCTTTTTCTTCACCTGCCTACCTTTTCTCTATTCTTCAAAACTGATAGTAAACAAATGGGACACTTTTCTGGTTCTACGGGCCAATCACAACTCTGGCTCCCAGAACGACCTGTGCGTATGAATGCATCTTGGGGCATCATGAGGGACTGAATGTGGGAAGAACAAGATCACTTACTGTTTGAACAGTTTGTCAAGGAAATGATGATCTGGCTCTGACATTAGAAACCTGGTGCATCAACAAGCTGCCCACTGCACTTTGGAAGATGTCAGCTGCCCCTGACCAGGCAGCCTGTGTGAGCCCATGGGCAGGGAAGCTTCTTCACAGTTGTCTATAGACAAACCATCTTCTTCCCATTTATGGCTGGCTGTCTAGGTATTTTTGTGTTATATACATTTTAACTTGGGCTCAGACCTTTGAGGCTGATGATTTATGGAGATGTTCAATTA
>RCUC01139452.1:0-106232 GCA_003697995.1 Taxidea taxus jeffersonii
AAAAAAAAAAAAAGCTTTCAGGGACTGTCAGATAAAATTCCATTAGAGTCAAGTGAGAATATGGAAAGATCAGACACAACTTGCATTCTTCTACTTATTCTTGGATTGTACTTTTACATTCTATTTATATTTCAGAAAGATGGGTGATTTGAAACTAGGTAGATAATAGGTTGTAGGACTTCAACTCTAACCTAAAAATGAAGAAGTTGGCCTTGATGTTAATTGTCAGCATTCTTGATGCTGAGATCATTTCCTGTCTAAAGAGCCCAGATTCAACCAATGGAGGCTTTTCTCCAAGTTTTGGGGGATAAAGTCAGTTACTAGTCACATTACCTGTACTCATGAGACATAGGCAAGTAGAAGGCCCTTGTTACTACCACCAATATCTGGCTATGAACCATAGCTGAACTAGCTAAGTATGGGCTTCTCTGTAGCTGGAAAGGATGTATTGGCTGAAGTCTGTGATATACCAATTAATCTTCTTATTTCAACTCCTTTCACTTTCAGAGACCAGCTGCATTTTCCAGGACTCCTTATAGAGTAAGCATGTGTTTTCTTTGGTTTTACTTATAGTTTTTCTCAGTGAGTACAACTATGCTTTTGTTTTCCCCCTTCCAGTAAAATCTGGAATCCTTTAGACAGAAAAAGAAGGTAACAGCAAGGTTGTTTAGATACATTTTCTAGGTGCTATCCATCTTAGCAAGACTCTGTATTTTAGAAGAATTTCTTAGAATATCTTGGCACTAATACACATATCATAAAAAAGGACTTCATTCACTGACGTATACCTTCCTAAAATGACTTTACCACTATGCCACTTACTCATAGGCAGTTTAGTAAAGCACAACCTTAGAGGCTGGTTTTTGGATCTCCTACATGAGCATGATGGTTATAGCACAAACCATGGTTATAGCACAAACAGAAAACAGTCTCAGCAAGAGCAGGCTTTCAGTTCTCAATGGGTAGGAAGCCTTGGTAAACATTAAGATTACTGGCTCTTGGGTGGCTCAGTTGGTTAAGCAGCTGCCTTCGGCTCAGGTCATGATCCCAGCGATCCTGGGATCGAGTCCCACATTGGGCTCCTTGCTCAGCAGGGAGCCTGCTTCTCCCTTTGCCTCTGCCTGCCACTCTGTCTGCCTGTGCTCATTCCCGCTCTCTCTCTGACAAATAAATAAATAAAATCTTTAAAAAAAAAGATTACTGGCTCTGAGCTCAAATGAATTGGATAAACATAGTTCTGCCCAAGTTAGAGCTGCTTTCTACCTTTCCTCTGGTATTTTTAATTGGTACCATTTTCTAGAAGTCAGAATTTCACCCAGATGTAGTCTCTCTCTATTCTCATCTTATATCTAGACTGTTGTTGAAATGGGGAGACCACACTTCAGAAGGAGATTTTTCCAAGGACAGACTGATGCAGACAGCCAGTTGCCTACTTTACATGAAGTCTACCCTTTTTTCTTACCGAAAGAATCCTCCTTTCATTCACGGTAGCATTGAAACCTTGCTTGAAAACTACATTTCTTTGCCTCCCTTACATTAGAGTTGAGCATGTAACACAGTTCTGGCCAAGAAGAAGTAGAAGTTGCTGTTCATGTGTCCAAGAGAAGCAAATTCAGGAGGTATGCACCCTGTTTGCATCAGACCCTCCTAATTTTTCCTGCCTCTGGAAGAGGAACACAATAGCTGTAGCTAAATGGTCACCTCCAAACCCTGAGGATGAGAATCATACCTTTGGGATGGCAGAGAAGAAATCCAGAAAGTCCTGGACACTGAAGAATTTGCTGTCACCATGTTGGCTCGAGCTGTCTAGTAGAGGATTTCTTTTATGTGAGAGGAAAATACATCCCTTTCTGTTTTAAGCCCCTACGTTTGTAGTCCCTATTACCTGCGGCTAAATACAGTTTCTAAATGAAAAAAAGCTCATTTGCAAAGTTCATAATTCATAACAGTAGAGAACTCAAAAATCTTGTCATTTGGGAAAGGTTGAAGGACCTGGGGATATATGTCTACAAAATGAAGGGAATGGAGAAAGTAGAAGATATATTCAAATATGTGAGCCACTAACATATGAAGAGCCATAGAAGCCAAATTAGGAAGGATGGATGGAAGCAAAAGAAGCAGATTGTCAGCCCAATCTAAATGATCTTTCCAATAATCAAAACTGGCTCCTCATGGATGGGTTGCCATCTCTGGAGATGCTTATGTATTAGGATGAATGTCTACTCTAAGGGAATACGGTAGAGGAGATGAAAACACTGAATGAGGCAAGAAGAAAGGGTGATGTTTCCTTAAGTTTCCACACTCAACGCAGAAAGTCTATGAATCTATGGGTTCCTAATGCCTAATACCCAGTTTTCTTTAATACAGCAAATAATTATTGAATTCCTGTGAAATGGATTTTATTGCTTTGCTTTGTTTATTGCATTTAATCAGCCTAACTTTTATGCCACATTTAGGCATCTTCCAAAGATTACTGACTTATCAATAAATTTTGGAGGTGTATTATTTATTAGAATTTATACAGAGATTCATTTGCAGCTAGGAGAATTTAAGCAATAGTTGTAGACTATTTATTGCATTCTTGCCACATGCTGGGCACTAAGCTACATGCTTTAAACTGATTATCTGTAATTTCATAATAATCCTATGAGAAATGTAGTGTTATTATTTCCCCTCTTAAAGGAGAAAAATAAGGCACAGAAAGTTTGAAAAATTTTTCAAGATCATAAGAGTGATGCCAGAATGTAACTCAGCAATTAGACTTCAGAATCCCTTGATGAACATATGATACTCTCTATGCCTGCTCTGTATCTGGCTTCAAAAGACATATCCACCTATGGATCATAATACAACTGCAAGTGAATTACATGTACTATAAAATCAAACCATAAATTATAAGGGAAAATGCCCTATGTATTTTGAGAATTTCTTCAGCAATAATTTTTTTTTCATTCCATTCAATGTCATTCCATCCTTATCTGTAAATATCACCCCCGTGAAAAACAAATCTGGACTAATACACGTTAAAACGGCATATGGCAGCTATGTGACAAAAGTCAATATTTAGTCCCTGGATATTGGCGAGGAGTCATGAGGCCAGCCTTTATCTACAAACAGCTGCAATTGCCTTTACAAGGCAGAGAATATCCGACAAGAATGTGCATCTTCTCCCACCAATAAATGAATGGAAGCCCACAGATTAGAAAATCTCAAAGTATAAGCAGGCAGTGATTTTTCACAATAAATCAAATAACAAAATTAAAAAGCCACATATCCATTCCATATGTGAAAAGCAAAACATCTTTTGCAAAGGTTTCAAACTTTTACACTGCTGATATAAGAATATGAATATGTACAAGTTGGCACATTATAATTCTTTCAGTGTAGATCATTGTTAGGATTTACAATTTGTCCTTTAAATGCAAAATAACTGCTTAATGATTTAAGACAAAAACATCACTGATGTTAACAGCTAAACAAACATTAATTTTTAAGCACTTTTTATTTTAACCCATTTCTATCTAGTTTTATTTTTAAGTCTTTTTTGGAGCTTTATCTCATTTTGGCATTTTTTCTGAAAAATTCTTATTCTATCTTATTACGACTCTTGATCAATAATGATAAACTCAGGACTGGAACTTTGAAATCACTGACTTCCAACATGGCCAAATATATGACACATGTTTCATCTCCCTTTGGCACGAAAGCCTGGTGCATTCTGCACCTCTCACCATGGATACCATCCCACTTAGCTAAGCCTGAGCCATGCTGACTACAGACACTGAAAGCCCGGAGAGCCATTAAAACAGTTTTCCCTCTCCATGTGCATCAAGTGATCAAGTAGTTAAATGAAATATACTTCATTTAGAATAATTCCAAAAGGATAAGGAGCAAAGGGGTGGGGGGGGAGGCTGAGAGAGAGAGAGAAGATACTGAGAAAGAGAGGGAGAAAATAGAGGTAAGATTTGTAGAGAGATAAAAGAGAAGCTAAGAATGCATGGTCATGCCTATCATTTTTGGCAGGTAAGTTTATGGTGTTAATGGCAAAGAGCAGAAAACCAGGAGGAAGCCTTTCTCATTGACTTCAAAGATACAAAGATAGAACACTTGTTTTGATGAATTTGCCCCCCAGAATGAGTGGCCCTGCCTGTTGCCACCAAGGAGCTACTACAGTGGGCAGAACCTGTTAAGCCAAGAGCATCCTTCCTCTTGGACCCAAGCAGTGTGTCTCTACACACAGCTGCGCTGTGGCACCAAACTACCTGCCCAGGAGAATAGCCAGGGAATTGGCGGCTTTCTTTGTAGTCTGGGCATTAGCCTTTCTTTGCTCCCATAAGATAACTCAGCAGGTGCTTTTCTTTGCTCTGATTATCAGCAAACAGAAAAGGGTTGCATTTTCCTAGGCTACCAACAAGCCAAGGGTTCCTGTGGCTATGACAACTGCCAAGTGATTTTTCTGAGGGTAAAATAAAAAAACTGGAAGGGGAGAAGTTCCCTTCCTGGTGCAGCCCAGGACCCAGCATCACTGATATCCTAAGAGGGAAGGAAAAAAGTCAATGTTCTGACTGTGTTTGCTCCACATTCCAACCAGGCATTTTCAACCTTTCTCTCAAGCATGATCAGGTTAAAAATGAATATAATGGCACATGTGAACAAAGGCTCATTCCAAGTTTTCTGCTATGGAAAATAACTCTTCAGTTAGAAGGAACCACTCCAACAACTCAGAGTCCTCTGAAACACAGCCATACACCAGTAAACAAAGTAAACGTGTAAACAAAACCTTCGGGGCAGCCAGAACATTTGTCATGACATTCATCTTCCAAACCTGGGACGGTTACTCCCAGGAGAGACCGTTAAAACTCTGCCCAGAATGCAGCTCATTCGAATTAAGATCAAGTTCTAAGCAGTTCTGCCACTTGGTACTGCAGCCTGCAAAGATTAGAAATAAAAATGAAGGAACGTATGCTGCCCAGGCAAATATACAACAACAGTGTGCAGGCAGCTGTTTCTCAGAAAGCCAGAGTCCCTGATAGTGCAGAGGCCAGTCAAAATTGTAACAGCAACACAGAATAAAAATTGCAGGAGAGACTGACCTATCTACTTCAACAGCTTCCTGAAAATACTGCATTGCATAGTAAAAGAAATCATATTTTAATGATGATTCTGAATCTTCAAGAAAAATACAAATGTTCAATAATTCATTTCTGAAAGCAGAGGGGTTTTAATAACTTTTTAAAAAGGGTGTTGGCACTTTAATGAGTAAAGTTCCATTTTCTGGAACCTCCACATATTACTGATATTATTATATGTCAATATCTATCTTTAAGGCACCAGGTCACTTTTCTAGTTGCCTAATATTTGGCCAAGGCAAAGCCAAGCCAGAAAATGGGAAAGTGGATGAAAATGTCAAATTCAGGTTATTGCCCAGTAAAGCTGACAGTTTGAGAGGGGAGGATGGAGACTTTAAAAAGGTAAATGCCTTCAGATGCTTGTCCCAACCACAGGTCTCACTCTTCTAAAACCCTGGTACCTATTCTCTCACCAAGCACAAAAGCAATCACGCCAGTGGAGTGAGGAGGGAAGGTCATTTCTTCTTCACAAAGTACTTGGAATTGTAGCTTGGAATCCTAGCTGATCTTCAGATAATTTGTTAAGAAGGCAGATTTACAGAATCCACTCCTGGATGTGCTCATTTGGGAAATTTGGCTAGGACCCTGGTGTCTGCAATTTTTGAACCTCAGCCATGTTTAAAACCACTGACCTGGGATGTTGTGGTTTGGGGAGGTGCTTTGAGTGCCTGGGTTTCTCATTCAGCCACCTCCACCCTGAAGGATCTCTAATCTAAAGGGCAGTTGGTACTGCTTCTGGGATATGCTCACATTCAGCCTGGTTCCCACAGTGGGTACAGAGAGCTCATTCTCCCAGAGCAGCCTAGTGAGACTCCTAGCTAGCACCTAAGGAGTTCAAAGAGATTAAGACAGAACAAGGAACATAAAACTAGCCATAAACTGTTTTTCTATTATAAAGCAACTGATCTCCACCCACCATCATCACCAGAAAGTGTTTGAAAGGAAATAAAAAGAACACTGGATACTTTCCTATATCTAAACCAGTTATGAGAAAAATAAAGTTTGTTGTTGTTGTTTTAAGTTTCTTCAGAAAGCTGACACAGATGGTCAGAATCTTCCAACTCTAACCACTTTCGAACCTTCTGCCACTCGGCTTAATAATAGCATAAGCTTATACTTAGCTACTGCTCTGCCTGTTTTGTCCTGAATCATGTATTTGAGTATTCATACCCTCTGTCTGGCTTTGTTCTTTTCATCAGTTTAATTTTCCATCAGAAATACATAGTCCTCCTAACTGCACAGATTTTTCAAATACAATCTCACATAGATCAAGTCTTTAAAATAAACTGAACCATTAGTAATGAATTTGAATACACAAAACCCTCCAGCATGGGTAGAACAAAGCCTGGTTATGCTTCTTCGGCATTTTAGCTTTACTCATTACCTTTATAGTTTTTTTTTTTCCATTACATGGAAAGCAAACATTGATATCTCTGAACACACAGAAAATTTCTTCTGCACAAACTAAGTTCTGCTGTCAATGAGGCAACGTGCTTAACCTCTTCCCTTCTATTACTGAACAGGGATAGTAGTGTGAGAATGAGGGGAGGGAAAATATTTAATTGTACAGTTTTCTGTATAATTCTTATTATGAGTCCTAGAAAAGATAAGGATAAAGTGGTTGTCAGATTTGGCTATAGATGCTACAAAAGTTTCTATACAATCATTACATTCTAGCCCCTGGCTATTCATCTCTAGCACTGTACAGGTATATCTGAAACATTAATAGCAGCATTGGTATATTTGGGACTTTATCCATTTTCTAGAAGTTTCCAGTGATACTCTTTATATTCTTACTGCATAGTAATACCTAAAATTAAATGACCTAAAATTCTCTAGAACTTAGAAAGTTTCCCACACATACCACAGTATGAATGTATGTTAGATGAGTAGGATAGATTGGGATTAGGAGAATAAGAAAAAAATAAGAGTTTTCTGGAGTCATTTGAAAGAAATTATGAGTGGATTTTCTGAACAAAAATGAGAAATACTTATTGCCTTTGCCCTTGACTGGTAGACATATTTGAGATATAATCGAAATAATCTACAAAGAAAGAAGACCTTCTATACGCTATTTTGTCATCCTTACTTCTTAAAACATATGTCCCAAGGCTATATTTACATACATACATGGGGACTTTACCCACATAGTCACTCAATAAATATTTAATGAAGGAAGGATAAACATCATGTAAAAATTACAAGTTAACATCCCAAGCACAGAAACAAAGAATTTCACACTTTAAGAAACTGAAGTCTATCATTTTACAGAGAGTACAGGCTTTGCAGTGAGCAGAACTGGGCTAAAATTATCATTACCTGCTAACAAACAAGCTTCAAACATTCAACTTTCCCATCTATAAAATGCAGTTAATGCTATTTGCAAACTTGCTATAAATACTAGAAATAATATCTGTAAATCTCTAAGCCCGGTGTCTGACAGATGATTTTGGTGATAATGAGTTTCCTTTAAGAATACCACCATGAGGGGCACCTGGGTGGCTCAGTGGGTTAAAGCCTCTGCCTTCAGCTTGGGTCATGATCCCAGGGTCCTGGGATCGAGCGCCATATCGGGCTCTCTGCTCAGCAGGGAACCTGCTTCCTCCTCTCTCTCTCTCTCTCTCTCTCTCTCTCTGCCTGCCTCTCTGCCTACTTGTGATCTCTGTCAAATAAATAAATAAAATCTTAAAAAAAAAAAAAAAGAATACCACCATGAGCGGAGTTACTTATTTCTATCATGTTACATGCTCCAGCTTGTTCTGTATCAAATAAACCTTCTATGGTTTTATTATTTTGCTTGACATAATTTCTCAAAACAAGACAGCACCATATTCAGAAGGAGTAATAAAATATGCTCCAAAGTAAAATATAAATAGTTAAAAAAATTTATAATATTACTTAATTCCAATGTTTTGAACTTTACTGAAGGATTACATCTCTATCCATCAGGATTTTTGGATTGCAAAAAACAGAAAGTTGAGCCAAAATAAATTTATTAGAAAGATACAGGACAGCTCATAGAATTGAAGGGTATGCTTCATAATCAGACATTGGAGGACAGAGCTATGTCATTCTAGGGATCAAGGTAGAGAAACTAAGGGACTATGTCTTATGGCAATGTGTGCAGCATAGCCTGAGTCATGTCCCCGTGCATTTGGTAAGGGGGCACTTCATTTGATAGCCCCACCAAGACAAGATGGAATAAGAAAAAGTTATGATAATTTCATTAAAAAAAAGTTTAATCTTTGAAGCTGAGCAGACAAAATCCATAGATTTCTATTACTTTGATAAAGACATATGTTTGGCTCTGAAGGTTGCATGTCTCTATTTCTAGTTGGGAAAATATTTTCTATTAGTTATATGTGCCAACTAGCATTGACAAATTTCAAAAATAAAATGCCTATCCTCCAGAAACTGAAGTTATATTTTGTCTTCTATTATATATGTGGATAGGAATATAGCAATACTTAAAATAAATACATGATTGCACACTGACTCCAGTTATTAATAAAATAAAAAATCTTATGTACTTAACAAAAAAATACTTAAAGGAAAATGTGAATTGAGTCAAGTTTAACTTTTTCTGACTCCACTAAGTCTAGGAACCATAAAAGAGAGGAAACTCTTCCTCCATTACCCCAGGATTAGTGAGATAAACATTCTCCCAATCTCTTATTAAGCCTCTGGTAAAATAATTCCTTCATTGATTTATTCAAATAAACAAGACTTCCAGTGCCAGAAAGAAAAAGACATTTCATTATCCTGAGCACTTCCATTTTCAAAAAGCAATTCTGATGTTTGGCATGGTAAAGAAAAAAAGCAGTTGCTGCCAGTTGATTGTCATATTATAATGTGAGGTTCCTATAGGAAGGTAGGAACCATATTTTATTTATCCTTCTATCTGATGTGCCTAACATGGGGACAGAACTTTGAAGGAATGCAGGCATAATTTCTTTTACAAATGAAGGAAAAAATATTTGAACTTACTTCAAGAGCAGTCTGAATTTTCTAATCAGAACCGGGCTGTCATTATTGCCATACAAAATATCTAGAAGTGTGAAGAAATACAGTTTTCAACATATAGAAAAATAATACAAAGTTCACATAAAGGGGTGCCTGGGTGTCTCAGTCAGTTAAGTGTCTGCTTTTGGCTCAGGTCATGATCTCAGGGTCCTGGGATAGAGCCCCATGTCATGCTCCCTGCTCAGTGGGGAGTCTGCTTCTCATACTCCTTCTATCTCTCCCCTGATGGTTCTCTCTCTCTCTTATATAAGTAAGTAAAATCTTTGTAAAAAAAATCACATAAAGACAGTCAGTATCCCTTAAGCTCAAAGATATTCTTTGTTTAATCATTAGCTATTTTTAAAAAATATTTTTAACAGGCAATAGTTAAAGAACTGATATGTGAATCAGAGCACAGGTGCTTCATACCCCATTTTCAGATTTCCAGGGAAATGTTCAAAGGATTATAAAAGACAAGCAAAAGTCCCCCTTCAAATTAGAAACCAGGAATATAAACACTCACAAAGGAGAAACTTAGAGGGGTTATCAGCTATAGATAAAGTAGATCAAATTAAAAGCAAATATAACCAGTCACCAAGAAATTACTCAGATTCTCTGGTGCATAGTCACCTAGTTGGAGGGACAAGATCTGATTGCTGGGGGGTTCAAGACAGCAGAGAGTAAACTCCTTTGGCTTCAGTTAGCTGAAGTGGAACACTGGCATTTGAAAGGAGTGTTTCTTGATGTCTTGAATTCTGACAGAGGCCATACCAAAACAGTAAGACTGCAGTTGGGAGGGAAGCCGGGCACAAGTACAGCTTATATACAGCAGAAGGCAAGTTGGCTAAGAAACAGACAGGAAAGGAAAGCTGGACCCAGAATTCACTAAATATGGAGGGGAATGGACACAGTCAACACCCTTCTGCTGAACTACCCTATGTTTACCTCATTTCTTCCTCTTCATGGGCTGTGGGAGTTGGATCTGTGAACCAATAATATAACTGATAGCTAGCTCTAGACAAGTTTAAGAGCAGAAAGCCAGGGTCTAGCCTACCAGTTTGTGAGCAAACACCAAACATGGGTAGTCCACTGCTCACACAAAAATGAGAAGCAGGGAAACAAACAAACAAACACTGAAATGGGGTTATAAAAATATTCTATGGCATAATAAGTTGAAGATGACATTCAAGATGAAAAAAAATTTAAAAGTAACCTACTATATAGGAAATAGAAGAAAATACTAGGAAGCATGTGCTTCGTGTCCCCTATAAAATTAAGAAAACATGAACTGCAAAAGGCAAAATGAGGTTAGATTACAAATTACAGAGAGGTTTACTTGGGTAAAAGGCAGCAGAAAGAAAATGAGGAATAAAGGAGCCCAAAAGTTGCAATATCCTAACTCTAATATAAGCATTAAGGACTGAATCAACTCTGCAGAAAATAAAATTAGTGAAGAATAAAACTAAAAGTTTCTTTCAGAATGCAGACCTAAAGGAGAGAAATAATGTAATAAATGAATGATAAAAAACAAAAGCCTAGTCTTGTTCATATTTCAGACAATATCAGGAAAAAATGAGACAGAAGCAGTAGTTAAATAATATAAGAAAAGTGAAGCATGTTAGAACAAAAAAGAGTCCCTAATATGGCAGATTAATGAAAGAAGACCATCACCTCTTGAAATTTTAACATTTCAAGGGAAAGAATGAATGAATACTGCATGTATCCAGATAGTGAAAAGCAAAGCTAGAAAAATTAAGGTAGAAATTTAACAAATTTCTAACTAATATTATTTATTTAATAAGTAAATTTCCATATGGGGCAGGGGGGAGACTCAAATGCCACTCTCCTCATTAACTCCAGGATCCAAAGGAACTCAAAATTCCTGTTAAAAGACAATTTAAAAATAAATATCTATAGAAAATAAGTAAAGGATAATGACAGGTAATTCATAAAACAAAATTAAAGGTAATAATAAGATAGCAACTTACACAGCACCTGTTTTGTGCCAAGTGCTATTTAAATGCCTTGAACACATTACATATGCTCACATATATAAATCATATTTACATAGCTAATTGGTCAACAAGTTTATCAGAAATTCAACCTCACCAGTATTAAAAAATAGATATTAAAGCAATACTAGGTTGTTTAAAAAATAAATTATTGTATTGAATTGGCAAAGATTATAACTATTGATCCCAGAACAAACATTCTCATTCATTTTTGTTGGTGGAAGAGTAAATGACACAACCAGTTTGGAAGGAAGTTTGTAAAACCTTATCAAAACATGGTAAACTCATATCCAATAACCCCTCTCAAATAATTCTATATCTGGAAACCTAAACCAAAAAAATAATGCTGCTGCACAAAAAGGTTATGTACAATCATTCCCAATGCAAACTTTTTATAGGTGCCTATCTTTGTTAATTTCTCAGCCTTTATTATAAAAATATAAACATAGAAAATAGGAAACAACTTTAATATTTATCAGTAGTGGATAGCTTGAACAAATTATGGTATATATAGCTTAATTATGTCCAAAACACACAGTATTTGGGAGAAACCATCACCGGACCAGAAGCGGAATATCAGAAAGTTCAGTAGAAACGTTTTTCACATGCTTTTTGGGCATTCATGAAATGTTTTGTTTTGACTTTCTTCCCTTCCTTACCCCTCAAATCACTTAAAAATTTAGAGGGAACACTGGAATTGCCCACCCAAGCACATGTCAGATACAACTAACTGCACTGAGAAGAGGGGAGGACTCTTATCTAAAGGCAAGCATATATAGTCTCTGACAGGGCACAGTGCACAGCAAGCTCTCAGAACTGGCAACTGCACACTGGACCAGGCCAGGGAGTAAACTGCCAGGATCAAGATGAAAAATTCAAGAGCTTGGCAAAGACAGCTACTTTTCCTTGGACACATGGCTGAACTATGAGTTTGAAAAGGGAAATAGAATTGACTATTAAGGTATTTGGGATTTCTACCAAACTGTGTCCAAAGATGGCTGTGATAAATATTTCCCAAGAATAGGTAATTCCCCAAACAGCCACAATATATCAGTTCAGTTAAAAAAAAAAATGAGGCCTAAAGTCAGACAGAGCTGGGTGTGAATCCCAATTCCATCCATCATGGGTTAAATGACCTTGGGCAGAGTGCTTGTCATCTCTGCCGATTTAGTTCCCTTTCTGTAAAATAAGAATAATAACAAGGTTATTAAACAAGATAGTATATAAAGTGCCCAGCTCATAGTAGTTACTCAGCAACAATTATTATAACATTCCAGTATTTTTTATGCTACCAAAAGGCAAAACAAATTGCAAGGAGAAGGAGAACTGTTGATCTTCACAGCATTTCTTCATTATATTGAGAGAAATCAGGAATTTTGTGGTCTAGAATCAAGGTCCCCATAATCTAGGATAAATCCTAGCTTCCCCAGGTTCTCTAGTGTCTTTGGAGTGCTAGGATTATTCCCAGGTTCCTGATGTTGGAAAAGGAAACCACAGTTACCCACAGAGGGGTGAGCAGGGAGGGATAGGAAATATAAGCTCTAGTCCTCGAATAGCTTCAAAATAGAAGGATTTTCAGAGGCAGGGGATTTGTGAAATTCCAAGACGATATTTGAGAACTGTCTTCCCTCTGAGGGAAAAAACTAGGTCATGTGCTCTTAACCCAATGAGGTTTAGGGTCACAGTTTAGTTGGCCTTAATTAGCTCCAAAAAAAGCGCAGAACTCCTGGGATTAATCCAAAAATCAAGCAGAACTTCTAGTGGAGAGATCTAAGCTCCCAAATGTTGAGTACTAGTTTCAGTAGAAAGAATCCAAATCTAGGACAGCTTCTGAACAATTACCATTTAACTAGCATTTACATGTCATAGGAACTAAATTTATCCTTACCACAACTCCTATTTATAGAAAAGGCTCAGTTACCACCAGAAAGTAAGCTCTGTGAAGGGATGGACTGTGTTTGCCCTTTACTGCCATATGCCCAAGGAAATGGCAGAGTATCTGGTACATAGTTGGTGCTCAATAAATATTCACTGAACTAAATCATTCAAAGCCACACAAGGAGTTAGTAAACGGAGCTGGGATTTAAACCCTGGTCTGACTCTAAAAATCACGTTCACCTCTAAGTCATACTACCAGCCAAGGCAGACTTAGGCCAGAAAAGATCCCAAGTCAAGCTCCTGCTTTGGATTCTCCCCCAAAGCTCTCTTGGGGTCCACCAAGCTGAACCAGGAGGAATACTTGGAAGGGTACCCTTGGGAAAACTTTTGAATCTAGAAATTCTGGCAGATACTTCCATTTGCTTCTTGATACCTATTTTCCCATTTTTCCCTTGATAAAAGAAACTTGAGGTGACAAATTTTCCATTTTAAAATACTTGCCTCCTGGAAATACTTGGTACCTTAATTATAGTAATGATTCCATAATGAATTGTGCAACTTATATACATGTAGTTTATTGTAGATAAATTAAACTTAGAAAACACACACACACAAACACAAATCATATACAGCCCCAGACTTCCTGTGATCCACTTCTGGCCAAAAGTCTATTAGATGGGACTTCCATCAAAGCCATTATATTACTGTTTAGTTGGAATAAATCTTTAACTTTTTAGTCTCCCTTTGCTTTTCTGCTGGAATAGGCATTCTGGGAGAATGAGGACAAAAGTCTCAAGCTAAGGCTGGTGAAACAGGAAGTAGAAGGAATCTGAGGTTTTGATGACTATTTGGAGATGCTGCACCCCTTTTGGGCTCTCCACCTCCTGAATTTCTCATTTTGTAAGCAAAATAAATCTCAGTTTGGTTGACTTGATATTGTATGGTTTCTTCATAGGCTGTTTGCCTTTACTGAAAGACAATATTCCAAGCAAAGCATAATGAAGATAACGCTGCAACATTCCCCAAAAATCTTCAATTGCTGCCGAGTAAAATCCAAAGCCTCCCAGTCCCATTTACTACTATTGCATTCCATAAACATGTCCTTCCACCTCCAGCAGGCTCTTTGCCATGTTCCAAACAAGCAGTATATTTTAAGATTAATGCTGTTCTCTCAACCTGATATATCTTTCTTCCATAATCTATTACAGACCCTGGAAGATTCGAAAAACTGATATAGGCCACAGTCAGCCAGTAGAAGACTGAAGAAAATTTATGTCTCCTGAATACAATCCAGATGTTCTTTGTCCTAAGTGCCCATTTCTGGATTAGGAGAATCAAATGTTCTGCTAAGAGACCTGATTTATGCTTGGCTTTTCTTTGATGTTAAAACTCTCGCTTTAAAAAGTGATAAATAGGGGCATCTGGGTTGTTCTGTCGGTTCAGCAGCCAACTCTTGATTTCAGCTCAGGTCATGATCTCAGGGCCATGAGACTGAGCCCTGCATTGGGGTCCATGGTCAGTGTGGAGACTGCTTGAGATTCTCTCCCTCTGCCTCTTCTCCTGTTCACATGCTCTCGCTCTCATTCAAAATAAATAACTAAAAATCCTTAAAAATGATAATCATTTATTCAAAATATGTCAGAATGGAATGACTTACTTACAACAGCAATCATGAGAAAAAATAGAATTTTAAGAATATATTTTCCTGTTCCAAAGTGTCTGATTATATATAAAGGTATAGGGCTTCTGTTTTAGATATATAATAGAATATACATGTAAATAGGTTATTTTGTCTCATAGCAGAAACTCTACAGGCTAAGCATTGTGTTCTCACATTCCTTGTGATGGCTAAATCCCAAAGTTATTGACCAAAATATTTCGTTTCCAGAGCTACTTATTATGTAACTAGGAGAAAGTAATTAAACATTCCAGTTCATCCATCTGTCTAATAGAAGGAATATTGTATTTGCCATCTGTCCAGGTTTTAGGTATGGCAAATATTGATGAGAGGATCTAAATTAAATATAGGGCTTTATGTCAGCTCATTTAAGAGTTGATCAGCATTGAAAATCTTATAAATCAATTTTGCTTATTGTGTTTTTTGAAATATTTCAAGTATAACAGAAGGTGATTATTTGCTATCCATATCTAAAAGATGTTAATATTAGTCCATTTTGCTTCATATTTATTTATTCTTCATTCTTTTAATAAAGTATTCCAGATACAGCTAAAGTTCTAATTCCATTCACATGCCTTCCTTCTCTTCTTTCCCCAGAAGCATGCTGAAGTTTTGAGGAATCAATTCAATGCAAGACTGCATAATTTTACTACAAATGTATGCATGAATTAATATATAGTGCTATTTTGTTTTTAAGTCCCACATATTTAAATCATTTATATATAACTTTTAGTAATTTGATTTTTGCATTGAATATTTTGTTTTTCAAATCTGTTTATATTGACACATGCAGATTGATGCAAGTTGCTTTGTTTTCATTGTCCAATAACAATAACCTACAGTTAATTTATCCATTCAATGACCAGTGAGCAGTAAGTTATTTCTCATTTTTTACTATTTTAAGCACTGAATACCTATGTACATATAAAGAAATGTTTCTCTAAAATACATGACTATACTTTGAAGTAGAATTGCTGTACACTTTTATAAAATTATTCAAAAATCCCCCAGGAGTTTTGATTTGAATTACATTGAACTTTTAGATAAATTGGAGAGATTTAATATTTTTAGGAATCTTCCCATCCACGATATGGTATGTCTCTCCAAATGCTTACATCATGTCTTTTATGACTTTAAGTAAAGTTTCATAATTTCATGTAGGAAGAAAGGAAAATTTTTTGTGACTTTTTTCCCTAGGCATCTTATACTTTCTCTCCATATACCCTACTCTGCACTGTCCTTTTCATAGCTTGTTGCTTTTTTGAGTCATTCCATTTCTCCATTGCATTTACACAAGGCTGTGCTATTACATTCAAACCCCACTGAGGTTTTTTTTAAGGTTTTAAGTTTTTTCTTTAATCTTTTTTAAAAAGATTTTATTGGGGCACCTGGGTGGTTCAGTGGGTTAAAGCCTCTGCCTTCGGCTCAGGTCATGATCTCAGGGTCCTGGGATTGAGCCCTGCATCGGGCTCTCTGCTCAGCGGGGAGCCTGCTTCCTCCACTCTCTCTCTGCCTGCCTCTCTGCCTACTTGTGATCTGTCTCTCAAATAAATAAATAAATAATCTTTTTAAAAAAATAAAAAAAATAAAAAGATTTTATTTATTTATTTATGTATTTATTTATTTGAGATCACAAGTAGGCAGAGAGGCAGGCAGAGAGAGAGAGAGAGGAGGAAGCAGGCTCCCCACTGAGCAGAGAGTCTGATGTGGGACTCGATCCCAGGACCCTGGGATCATGACCCGAGCCAAAGGCAGAGGCTTTAACCCACTGAGCCACCCAGGCACCCAGGTTTTAAGGTTTTATTTGACAGAGAGACATAGAGAGCATGGGTGTGGAGAGGAAGAAGCAGACTCCCCATTGAGCAGGAAGCCCAATGTGGGGGTTGATCCCTGGATCCTGAGATCATGACCTGAGCCAAAGGTGGATGCTTACCCAACTGAGCCATCCAGGCACCCCACTACTGAGTTTTTTTAATGTTGAATTTCTGTTGTTAATTTTCTATTCATAAAATTAGCTGAGTGCTATTTCAAAAGCCATTAAATAACAAGGAAGAGAGCAAGAGAGGAAGAAAGGAAAAAGAACTACAAAAACAATTGAAAACAAATAATAAAATGGCAATAAGTATATACCTATCAATAACTACTTCAAATGTAAATGGACTAAATGGTCCAATCAAAAGACATCAGATGGCTGAATGGATAAGAAAGCCAGATCCATCTATATGCTGCATATAAGAAACTTACTTCAGACCTAAATACACATGCAGATTGAAAGTGAAGGGATGGAAAAATATACACCATGCAAATAGAAGCAAGAAGAAAGCTTAGGTAGCAATACTTATGTCAGACAAAACAGACTTTAAAACAAAGACTGTGACAAGAGACAAAAAAAGGATACTACTTAATGATAAAAGGAATAATTCAACAAGAGGCTATAACAATTATAAAAATCTATGCTCCTAACATGGGAGTATGTAAGTACACAGAGCACCTATTAACAGAGATAAAGGCAGAAACTGACAGTAATACGATATAATAAGTGAGCCTTAATACCCCACTTATAGCAATGGACAGACCATCTAGACAGAAAATCAATAAGGAAACAGTGGCATTAAATGACACATTAGACCAGATGGACCTAACAGATATATTCAAAACATTTCATCAAAAAAAATCAGACTACACACTCTTTTCAAGTGCACTTGGAACATGCTCCAGAATAGACCTCAATAAATTTAGAAAGATTTAAATCATACCATACATCTTTTCTGTAGTATGAAATGACAGTACACATACACTATAGTATGAAACTAGAAATCAATCATGAGATAAAAGTCTGGAAAGTATAAAAATACATGCATGGTAAATAGCATGCTACTAAACAATGAATGTATCAACCAAGAATTCCAAAAGGGAATAAAAAAATACATGGAGACAAATGAAAATGAAAACACAAGAGTCCAAAGAGTTTGAGATACAGAAGAAGTGGTTCTGAGATAGAAGTTCATGGCAATATAGGCCTATTTCAAGAAACATAACCTTATACCTAAAGAAGCTAGAAAAAGGGAGAGGGGCAAGATGGCAGAGGAGTAGGGGACTTTATTTCAACTGGTCCCCTGAATTTAGCTGAATGTCTATCAAGTCAGGCTGAACACCCACAAAATTAGCCTGAGATGTAAGATTATATGTCTGGATCTGTATGGGGGCAGAGGATCTTCAGGGGAGAGGTACAAAGGATGGAGTTGTGATTTCACAGATATTGGAGGACAAACAGAAGGGGGAGGGGGCCACCAGAAGCTACCCACTGGAAAGTAAAATAATACCCCAATGCAAAAGTGTCCTGCACCTGAGTGATATCTTGCAGAGTGGTGGTGGTGGGATGGGAAGTGCGCAATAACAGTGCTTAAACAGAATCCAGGAGCTTAAGGGGTAAATGCTGGGATGTGATGACCATTTGTGTGGACCTGTGCCTATGGACATACAACCTGCAGGGCTGGCCATTGCCCCCTCCTCAGCCACTGCCGCCCACACCCCCCCAGATGGAGATCGCTGGCGGTTTCAGAGGAACAGGGGACAGAGAGAATTAGGGCCAGGGTCCACCACTGAGAGGACTGTTGGGAGGCTGCGGTTTTCAGCAGCGCTTACAGAAGGGGAGACTGTGTGCTCTGGAGGGTTCAGAGAAGAACAGACTGTGGCTTCTCTTCTCTGGCATGGATGTCTGGGAGCAGGCATTTTCCTTTGCTCTGCCCCTCTGAGAAGGTGTGAAAAGCCGACAAAGAACAGAAACAGGAAAAGAACAAAAGCCAAAAAAACTGGTTTCCACCGAGCTCAGCCCCTTGATAGGGGGCAGGACAACTTCCCCCAAGCAGGGGTGCCTGAAAAACTACGTGGCAGGCCCCGCCCCCAGAAGACAAGCTGAAAGAACAAGAGGACAACAACCACAGGGTCCCCACAAAACTGTAAAATCCCAACACCAGGGTAAAATAGTATACTGAACTCTTGATGGTGCTTCATGGCCTATGCCTTTCTTAGATACAACATTTTTGTTCTTTCTAATGTTCCTTCTCTCTTTTTTCTTTTTACCTTCTTAGCATTTCAACTAGATGCTTAATATAATATATTCTTTTTTTAATTAATTAATTTATTTGTCAGAGAGAGAGAGAGAGTGAGCATAAGCAGGCAGAGTGGCAGGCAGAGGCAGACGGAGAGAAGCAGGCTTCCCACTGAGTAAGGAGCCTGATTCAGGACTCGATCCCAGGACCCAGGGATCATGACCTGAGCCAAAGGCAGTGGCTTAACCGACTGAGCCACCCAGGTGTCCCTTAATACAATATAGTCCATAGTAACTTTTTAACTTCTACTGTTTCACATATATGCTTTTTTTCTCTTTTTCTTTTATATATAGATATAGAGAGAGAGAGAGAAATATATATATATATATATATATATATATATATATATATATATATATACATAAGCTTCAATGTAGCCCTTTTTTCCCTATTCAATACTACCTTTATTTATATACCAGTTTTAATTTCCTTGTAGTTCTGGGAAGTAGTGTTCTCTAACAAAGAGAACAAAATACACACAGAAAGAACTGAAACACTCTACCTCACCCACATTTAAGAGATTATAGCCACCCCCACCCTTTTTAACCTTTATATATCTTATTCTTGGGTTTCATTTTGGCTGGGATTTCTTGGTGGTGGTTTCTAATCGCTCCAAACTTTCCCAGGGTACATCTTGCCTGGATTGTGGTTCATATATTGGCTGTACATTCCCTCAACCACCCCTCAAGAGAATGACTAGGAGGAGGAACTCCCAACAAAGAAAAGAACCAGAGACAATGGCCTCCCCCACAGACTTAATGGATTTGGATATAAGCAAGAGGTCAGAAATAGTCTTCAGAGTAACAGTTATGAACACAATAGCTAAGCTGGAGAAAACCATTAATGGCTACATAGATTCTCTAAGCGAAGAAATTAGAACTAATCAGGCTGAACTTAAAGATACTATTAATGAGATGCAGTCTAAACTAGATACTCTAACAGCTAGGGTAAATGAGGAAGAAGAATGAGTTAGTGATCTAGAAAACAAACTGATAGAAAGGAAGGAACAGGAGGAAGCCTGGAAAAACACCTTAAAATCCATGAAAACAGAATTAGAGAAATAAATGACACCATGAAATGTTCCAGTGTTAGAATTATTGGGATCCTTGTGGGGGTAGAGAGAGAGAGGACTAGAAGATATATTTGAACAAATTGTAGCTGAGAGCTTCCCTAATCTGGGGAATGAAACAAACATTCATATCCTAGAGGTAGAGAGGACTCTCCCAAGATCAAAGAGAACAGACCAAGGTCCTGGCATATAATAGTAAAACTCACAAATCTTAGAACCAAGGAAGCCATTTCAAGGCCAGTTAGGGGGAAAAGATTCCTTACATTCAGAGGGGTAAACATCAGAATAATGTTAGACCTGTCACAGAGACCTGGCAAGCCAGAAAGGGCTGGCAAGACATATTAAGGGTACTAAATGAGAAGAACATGCAGCCAAAAATACTTATCTGACAAGGCTGTCATTCAGAATGGATGGAGAGATAAAGAGGTTCCAGGAATGGCAGAAACTGAAAGAATATGTGATCACTCAGCTGGCCCTGCAAGAAATTTTAAGTGTGATTCTATAAAAGGAAAAAGACCCCAAGAGTGATATAGAACAGAAATTTACAGAGACAATCTATAAAAACAAGGACTTCACAGGCAACATGATGACAATAAAATCATATCTTTCAATAATAACTCTCAACATGAATGGCCTAAATGCGCCCAAGAAATGGCACAGGGTTGCAGATTGGATAAAAAAGATAGGACCCATCAATATGCTGCCTACAAGAGGCTCATTTTGAAGCTTAAGATACATCCAGACTGAAACTGAAGGGATGGAGAACCATTTTTCATGCCAATGGACCTCAAAAGAAAGCTTGAGTAGCATTTCTCATATCAGACAAATTAGATTTTTTTAAAGATTTTATTTATTTATTTCACAGACAGAGATCACAAGTCAGACAGAGATCACAAGTAGGCAGAGGCAGGCAGAGAGAGAGGGGGAAGCAGGCTCCCCGCTGAGCTGAGAGCCCGATTCAGGACTCGATCCCAGGACCCTGGGATCATGACCTGAGCTGAAGGCAGAGGCTTTAACCCACTGAGCCACCCAGGCACCCTGACAAATTAGATTTTAAACTAAAGACTGTAGTTAGAGATACAGAAGGATACTATATCATTCTTAAAGGGTCTATCCAACAAGAGGATCTAACATTTGTAAATATCTATGGTCCCAACTTGGGAGCAGCCAACTGTACAAGCCAACTGTTAACCAAAATGAAGAGACACAGTGATAATAACACATTAATAGTAGGAGACCTCAAAACTTCACTCTCAGCAATAGACAGATCACCTAAGCAGAAAATGAACAAAGAAACAAGAGCTTTGAAAGACATACTGGACCAGATGGACCTCATAGATATAAACAGAATGTTCCATCCTAAAACAACAGAATACTCATTCTTCTCAAGCACACATGAATTTTCTCCAGAATAGACCACATACTGGGTCACAAATTAGGTCTCAACCAATACCAAAAGATTGAGATTATGCCCTGCATATTTTCAGACCATAATGCTTTGAAACTGGGACTCAATCACAAGAAAAAATTTGGAAGAAATTCAAACACTTGGAAGATAAAGACCATCCTCCTTAAGAATTTTTGGGTCAACCTGGAAATTATAGAATTTAAACAATTCATGGAAACCAATGAGACTGGAAACACATTGGTCCAAAACCTATGGAATACTGCAAAGGTGGTCCTAAGGGGTTACACATAGCCATTCAAGCCTCACTCAAAAAAAATAGAAAAATCCTGAATTCACCAACTAACTTTATACCTTAAAGAACTGAGAAAAACAACAAATGAAGCCTAAGCCACACATGAGAAGGGAAATAATTAAGATTAGAGCAGAGATCAATGAATTAAAAAACCAGAAATACAGTAGAGTAGATCAATGAAACTAGAAGCTGGTTCCATGAAAGAATTAATAAGACTGACAAACCACTGGCCAGACTTATCCAAAAGAAAAGAGAAAGGACCCAAATTAATAAAATTATGAATGAAAAGGGAGAGATTATGACTAACACCAAGGAAATAGAAACAGTTATCAGAAATTATTACCAACAATTATATGCCAATAAATTAAGCAACCTGGAAGAAATGGATGCCTTCCTGGAAACCTATAAACTACCAAGACTGAAACAGGAAGAAACTGACAACTTGAATAGACCAATAACCAGTAATGAGATTGAAGCAGTGATTAAAACCTCCCAAAGAACAAGAGTCCAGGGCCTGATGGATTCATTGGGGAATTCTACCAAACATTCAAATAAAAAAATAATACCTATTCTCCTGAAGCTGTTTAAAAAAATAGAAACAGAAGGAAAACTTCCAGACTCATTCTAAGAATCCAGCATTACCTTGATCCCAAAACCAGGCAAAGACCCCATCAAAAGGAGAATTTCAGACCAATATCCCTAGTGAAGATAGATGTCAAAATTCTCAACAAGATCCTAGCTGATAGGATCCTACAGTACATTAAAAGGATTATCTACCACAACTAGGTAGTATTTATCCCTGGGAGGTTCAACACTTGCAAATCAATGTGACAGAATACATTAATAAGAGGAGAGAGAAGAACCATATGGTCTCCTCAATAGATGGAGAAAAAGCATTTGACAAAATACAGAATCTTTTCCTGATTAAAACTCTTCAGAGTATAGGGATAGAGGGAACATTCCTCAATTTCATAAAAACCATCTATGAGAAACCCACAGTTAATGTCATTCTCAATGGGGAAAAGCTGAGAGCCTTTTCCTTAAGATCAGGAACATGACAAGGATGTCTACTCTTGCCACTATTGTTCAACATAGTACTAGAAGTCCTAATAACAACAGTCAGACAACAACAACAACAAAAAAAGTTATTCAAATTGGCAAAGAAGAAGTCAAACTCTCTTTCTTCACAGAGGACATGATACTTTATGTGGAAACCCCAAAAGACACCATCTCTAAATTATTAGGACTCATACAGCAACTCAATACTGTGGCAGGATATAAAAATCAATGCATAGAAATCAGTTTCTTTCCTATACACTAACAATGTAACTGTAGAAAGAGAAATTAGACAATCAATTCCACTTACATTAGCACCAAAAACCATAAGGTACCTTGGAATAAACCTAACCAAAGTGATAAAGGATTTATACTCTAGAAACTACAGAACACTTATGAAAGAAATTGAAGAAGACACAAAAAGATGGAAAAACATTCCATGCTCATGGATCGGAAGAAAAAACATTGTTAAAATGGCTATACTGCCCAGAACAATCTATACCTTCAATGTCATCCCAATCAAAATACCAACAGTATTTTTCAAAGTGCTGGAACAAACAATCCTAAAATTTGTATGGAACCAGAAAAGACCTCAAATCACCAAGAAAATGTTGAAAAAGAAAAACGAAGCTGGGGACACCATGTTGCCTGGTTTTAAACTATATTACAAAGCTATGATCACCAAGGCAACATGGTATTGGAATAAAAACAGACACATTGATTAATGGAACAGAATAGAGAACTCAAATATGTACCCTCAATTCTATGGTCAATTAACCTTTGACAAAGCAGGAAAAAAATATCCAATGAAAGAAAGTCTTTTCAATAACTGGTGCTGGGAAAATTGGACAGCTATACAGAGAAGAATAAAACTTGACCATTCTCTTATATCATACACAAATATAAACTCTAAATGGATGAAAGACCTCAACGTGAGACAGGAATTCATCCAAATCCTAGAGAAGAACATAGGCAGTAACCTTTTCAACATCGGCCACAGCAACTTCTTTCAAGATACATCTCCAAAGGCAAGGGAAACAAAAGTGAAAAAAAACTTTTGGACTTCACCAAGATAAAAAGCTTCTGTACAGCAAAGGAAACAGTCAACAAAATCAAGAGGCAACCCACAGAATGGGAGAAGATGTTTGCAGATGACACTAAGCCACCCAGGTGCCCCCAAAATAAAGGGCTGATATCCAATATCTATAAAGAACTTCTCAAACTCAACACCCAAAAAACAAATAATCAAGTCAAAAAGTAGGCAGAAGACATGAACAGACACTTCTCCAAAGAAGACATACAAATGGCTAACAGACACATGAAAGAATGTTCATTATCATTAGCCATCAAGGAAATTCAAATCAAAACCACATTGAGATATCACCTTATACCAGTTAGAATGGCAAAAACTGACAAGGCGAGAAACAACAAATGTTGGGGAGGTTGTAGAGAAAGGGGAACCTTCTTACACTGTTGGTGGGAATGCAAGTTGGTGCAGCCACTTTGGAAAACATTGCCAAGATTCCTCAAAAATTTAAAAATAGAGCTACCCTCTCACCCAGCAATTGCACTTCTAGATATTTACCCCAAAGAGATATGGATGTACTGAAGAGAAGGGCCACATGCACCCCAATGTTCATAGTAACAATGTCCACAATAGCCAAACTGTGGGAAGAGCCAAGAGGTCCTTCAGTACATGAATGGATAATGATGTGGTCCATACAAACAATGAAATATTACTCAGCCATCAGAAAGGATGAAAACCCAACTTTTGCATCAACATGGATGAAACTGGAGGAGATTATGCTAAGTGAAATAAGTCAAGTAGAGGAAGTCAATTATCATATGGTTTCACTTATCTGAGGAACATAAGGAATAGCATGGAGGACCTTAGGAGAAGGAAAGGAAAAATGAATGAAGGGAAAATCAGAAGGGGAGATGAACCATGAGAGTCTTTGGACTCCAAGAAACAAACTGAGGGTTACAGAGGGGTGGGGAGTTGGGGGATGGTTTAGCCTGGTATGGGTGTTAAGGAAGGCACATATTGCATGGAGTACTGGCTGTTATACACAAACAATGAATCAGGGAACACTATATCAAAAGCTAATGACGTACTGTATGGTGACTAATATAACATAATGGGCAGGGGGAGCCAGTACCACATCATGAACAAAAACTTCAGCACATTAGGAACAGAAGACAATTTCATTAATATGATAAAAAGGCATGTACAGAAACTTCCATCTGACTCCATACTCAATAAGTGAAATGTTAAATATTTTCCCTTCTGATTCCTAAAGATCAGAATAAGAGCAAGGATATCTTCTTTCACCATTTTTATTTCACATTTTTACTAAAGGTCCTACCATAATAAGGTACAAACCAGAAATAAAAGGCATAAAGATAGAAGAAAAAAAAAACCTAGAAAAGAGCAAAGAAAGCCCAAACCCAATAGAAAGAAACAAAAATAAAGAATAAAGGAAAAATAAATGAAATAGACACTAAAAAAAAAACAAAACAAAACCCACCACATAATAGGACAGTTCAATAAAACCAGGAGCTGATTCTTTGAAAAGATCAACAAAATTAAAAAACCTTTAGCCAAACTCATCAAGAAAAAGAGAGGACTCAAAAAAAATAAAATTATAAATTGGAGGAGAAGAGAAATAATAATCAATGCCATAGAAACATAAAGCATTATGAAAATTATAATCTCTTACAAAATAACAAGGCAATAATGTGGATAACTTAGAAGAAAAGGATAAATTTCTAGAAATGTATAATTGTCAAAAACTCTCAACATACTAGAACCCAAGACTAGATGGTTTCATAGATGAAATCTACCAAACATTAAAAGAAGAGTTCTCAAACTATTCCAAAAAATAGAAAAGGAAGGAAAACTTATAAATTCAGTCTACAATGCTAGTATTACCCTAATATCAAAATCAGATTGACACATTACCAAAAAAGAGAACTATAGGCCAATATCTTTGATGAACACAGATGCAAAAAGTCCCAAACAAAATAGTAACCAAACAAATCCAAGGATACAACGAAAAAATCATTCACCACCATCAAGTAGGATTTGTTCTGGAGATGCAAGGATGGTTCAGTCTTGCAAATCTATCAATGTGATACATTGCATCAATAAGAGAAAGGATAAAAACCATATGATCATTTAAATAAATTCAGAAAAAGCATTTGACCAAATAAAACATCAATTCATAATGTCTCCAAAGTAGGTTTAGAGAGAACATATCTCAGCATAATAAAGGTAATATATGGAAACCCAAAGTGAACATCATACTCAATGGTGAAAAACAAATTTTCCCCTAAGATCAGGAAAAAATAAGGATGCGCACCCTTACCATTTATATTCAACATAGTACTGGAAGTACTAGTCACAGCAATTAGATAAGAAGAAGAAATAAAAGGTATCCAAATTGGTAAGGAAGAAGTAAAACTTTGCAGATGAAATGAGACTATATTTAGAAAATCCTAAAGACTTCACCAAAAAACTACTAAAACTATTAAATGAATTTGATAAAGTGACAGGATACAAATTAATATGTAGAAATCTGTTGCATTTCTATTCACTAATAATGAAGTAGCAGAAAGAGAAATTAAGAAAACAAAGTCATTTATAATTTCTCAAAAAGAACCCCAAAAACCACAAACCCTAGGAATAAATTTAACCAAAGAGGTAAAATATCTGTACCTCAAAACCTGTAAAACACTGATGAAAGAAACTGAAGATGACACAAAAAATGGAAAAATGGTCCATGCTCATGGATTCGAAGAACCAATATTATTAAAATATGTATACCACCTACAGAAATCTACATATCTAATGCAACCCCTACCAAAATAACCAATAGCATTTTTCACAGAACTAGAACAAATAATCCCAAAATTTGTATAGAACCACAAAGACCCGAAATAGCCAAAAGCAATCTTGAAAAGTGAGAATGCCAGAGTTCAAGATATACAACAAAGCTATAGTATCAAAATAGTCTGGTACTGGAACAAAAATAGACACCTAGATCCCTAGAACAGAAGAGAGAGCACAAAAATAAACCCATGCTTATATGGTCGATTAATCTACGACAAAGGAGGCAAGAAGATACAATGGGGCAAAGATGATCTCTTCAACAAACGGTGGTGGGAAAACTAGACAGCTATATGTAAAAGAAAGAACTGGGCCACTTTCTTAAACCATACACAAAAATAAACTCAAAATTAACTAAAGACCTAATTGGAGACAGGAAACCATAAAATTCCTAGAAGAAAACAGGCAGAAATTTCTTTGATATCAGCTGTAGCAACATTTTTCTAGATATGTCTCCTCAGGCAAGGGAAACAAACAAACAAACAAACAAACAAAAATTATTGGTACTACACCAACATAAAAAGCTTTTGCATAGTGAAAAGAAATCATCAACAGAAGGACAAGGCAACCTATTGAATGGGAAAAGATATTTGTAAATGATATATCTGACAAGGGGTTAATATCTAAAATATAAAAGAACTCATACAACTCAACATCAAGAAACCCCCCACAAATAATCCTATTAAAAAATGGGCAGACTTGGGGTGCCTGGGTGGCTCAGTCATTAAGTGTCTGCCTCAGCTCAGGTCATGATCCCAGTATCCTGGGATCAAGTCCTACATCAGGCTCCCTGCTCAGCAGGAAGCCTGGTTCTCCTTCTCCTGCTTCCCCTGCTTGTATTCCCTCTCTCACTGTCTCTTTCTGTCAAATAAATAAATAAAATCTTAAAATAAAATAGTAAATGGGCAGGCAGCCTGAATAGACATTTTTCAAAAGAAGACATACAGAGGGCCAACCAACACAGGGAAACATTACTTATCATCAGCGAAATACAAATCAAAATGAAAATAAGATACCATTTTATACCTGTCAGAATGGCTAGAATCAAAAAGATGAGAAATAACAAGTGTTGGCAAGGATGTGGAAAAAAGGTACACTTGTACACTGTCAGTATAATGCAAATTGGTGTAGACACTGTGAAAACAGTATGGAGGTTCCTCAAAAAATTAAAAACAGAACTACCATATGATCTGGTAATTCCACTGCTAGACATTTACTCAAAGAAAATGAAAACACTATTTGGAAAAGATATATGCACCCCTATGTTTATTGTAACATTATTTACAATTGCCAAGATATGGAAGTAAGACAAATGTCCACCCATAAATGAATGGATAAAGAAGATGTGACATATATATATATACATATATATATATATATATATATATGTGACATATATATATGATGGAACATTATTCAGCCAAAAAAAGAAAAAAGAGAGAGAGAGAATGAAATGTACCTATTGGTGATGACATGGATGCACCTAAAGGGTATAATGCTAAGCAAAATGAATCAGAGAAAGACAAACACATATGATTTCATTCTATGTGGAATTTAAGAAACAACACAAACAAACACACAAATAGAAAAAAGGAAACAAATGAAAAAACAGACTTTAAGATACAGAGAACATACTAGCAGTTGCTAGAGGGGAGGTCGTGGGAGGATGGATGAAAAAAATAAAGAGGATTAAGAGTACATTTCGAATGAGCAATGAATAAGGTATAGTGTTGTTGAATTATTATATTATACACCTGAAATTAACATAACACTATGTTAATTATACTTCAATAGAAAAATAATAAGAAAAAGATAAATTCTAAAGGTTCTCTTATCTATGAATATTTTTGGATTTTCCAAACATCTTTTTCTGCAGATTGCCATGGATTTTCTTTCAAGCAAACACATTAATTGTGAAGAAGTTAAAAAATCACTTCTTTTTAGTCATTTTTCAAACTTTTATTTTATATAATGCTTAAGTCTTAGCTGACAAAATAAAACAGGGAAATAAATAAATCATTAGTTTAAAAAAATGAATTTCAACTACTAACAGGAACTTTAAACAGTCATCTCACTTGCAGCACATAATGAATATCTACCATCTATTGGCACAATTAGCTGTTTCTGTAGGACCTGGGGCCAATAATCAAAATTAACTGTAAATACTTAAAGCAACCTTTTGAAAATGCAAATCAATGGTCATTTCCTAGTTTGCTGTTATTATTTGTTTATCTAATCCATTTGGGGTCATTTTCCTAAAGATAGAGACAAATTTTAATAGCTCTTTCCCCAGAAGATCATCTTTTACTCATGAACAGTATGTATTTAATAAGTAGATTATCATGAACATGAAAAACCTTTTATAATGGAAACTTTATTGTAAATGGTAAATTCTCACACTAATCCATAAAAACTACTGAATCCATAATACACCAAACCTGAGTACAAAACACAATCTTTTAAGCTATACAAAACCATCACATATAACCTATTTTTATAATGGTAATTTATAAGAAGATAACTTTTAAGGTCCTCATTACAGATTTGTGCATTTGTTGAAAAATAAAGGGAGATAACCTTGGGCCACAACCATTTGTCTACTCTTTAATTTAGACCTTTTAGATAAGTTAAACTGTCTACTTTCATTTAAAATTATAATAGAAATGCTTTAAATTAATTAGCTTTGTTATTTTATAGGGACTCTGTAGAATAGAAATCATAAATCCAATCAACAGGGGTTTTCTACTCTCAATCAGCATTCTTAAATTTAGTTACATAAGAATCACCTAGATAAGTACAGGAAGTGATGGATATGTTAATTAGCTTGATTGGGGCAATTATTTCACAATGAATATATATATAAAGTTGTCAAATCTAAGTCATCATTCTTAAATATATACAATTTTTATTTGTCAATTATACTTCAATAAAATGGGGAGGGGTAAGAATCAAAGTGACATTATTAAAATTGCAGATTCCTTCAATCTTATACCTTCATCCTCTAAAGATACTGATTCACAGCTATAGTGTGGCACTGATACATTTACATTTTTAATAAGTACTCTCCCCTCAAAATGCTGATGGAAATTGACCCCAGATCAAACTTTGAAAAGTACTTTTCTTGATAAAGTATGTACCCAAGGTTGTGGCTCATATCAAATCTCTTATTTTTTAATCATTTTACCACTAAGATGTACCAGATTTTCTTTAAAGCACAATGGCTTGATTGGTACCCCTTTCATCTCCCCATCCAATCTTGATCAATAAAAATAGCTTTGGCATCCATTTATAATAAAGATTGGCATGCTGCCCCAGGTTCTCCTTTTATATAACCTCATGGTAATCTCCTCTGCTCAGACATCCAGTGTCTTATGATCAGTACCATCAGTACCTAAATCTGGGTAACTGTCAAAATTCATTATGCGGGTTTTTTCAAATATTATTTAAATCTATGCATTGTTGTTCCACGATGAGTATGATAAATCATAAAGTTTTACCCAGTGTCATTGTTTTCATGTTAATATATCATAATTACTTTTAACACATTGGGATATAATTTATACCATAAAGTTTACCCATTTAAATATGTTCAAATACACAATTCAATGTATTATATTTACAGAATTGTACAACCATCACCATAATCTAATTAAAAAACATTTTTATCATCCTAAAAAGAAGTTCCACACCCACTAGCCATCACTTCTCATCCTATTCCCTCCTTTTTCCCACAAACCCTAGTCAACAACTAATCTACTTTCTGTCTCTAAAAGATTTACTTATTCTGTGTTTTTTTTATAGGTGTAACCTTATAACATGTGATCTCTTGTGACTGTCTTCTTTCACTCAGCATGTCTTTGAAGTTCATGCGAGTTGTAGTATTTATCAGTAGTTCCTTCTTTTTATGGCCAAATAATATTCCATTATATGGTTATGTAATGTTGTGTCTATCCAGTCGCCACATGAACATTTAGGTAGTTTCTTTTTGTCTGCTATAAACATTCATGTACAAGTTTTTCTTTAGACATACACTTCCAGTTCTCTTGGGTATATACCTAGGAGTAGAATTGTTGGGTTGTTTGGTAACTCCATGTCTAACATTTTGAGGAGTTGCCAAACTGGCTGTACCATTTTACATCTCTATCAGCAATAAATGAAAGTTCCAATTTCTCTACACCTTTAATAGCACTTATTATTGCCTTTTTTATTATAGCTATTCTAGTAAATGTGAAGTAGTATCTCATTGTGGTTTTGATTTGCATTTCCCTAATGGCAAATGATGTTGGGCATTATTTCATGTGCTTGTTGGTAATTTGTATCTTTCTTAAAGAAATGTCTATTTTTATCTTTTGCCCTTTTAAAAATTGGGTTGACATTTAATTATGGAGTTGTAACAGTTCTTTATATGGTCTGGATTTATTTTCAAATACATGATTTGCAAATATTTTCTTCCAGTCTACACATCATCTTTTTTTAATAAACATATAATGTATTATTAGCCCCAGGGGTACAGGTCTGTGAATCGCCGGGTTTACACACTTCACAGCACTCACCATAGCACATACCCTCCCCAATGTCCATAAACCCACCACCCTCTCTGTACCCCTTCCCCCTGGCCACCCTGTTTGTTTTGTGACATTAAGAGTCTCTTATGGTTTGTCTCCCTCCTGATCCCATCTTGTTTCATTTATTCTTTTCCTACCCTCCAAACCCCCCACATTACCTCTCAACTTCCTCATATCAGGGAGACACATAGTTGTCTTTCTCCGATTGACTTATTTTGCTAAGCATAATACCCTCTAGTTCCATCCATGTCACTGCAAATGGCAAGATTTCATTTCTTTTGATGGCTGCATAGTATTCCATTGTGTGTGTGTGTGTGTGTGTGTGTGTGTGTGTGTGTGTGTGCCACATCTTCTTTATCCATTCATCTGTTGATGGACATCTAGGTTCTTTCCATAGTTTGGCTATTGTGGACATTGCTGCTATAAACATTCAGATGCAGGTGCCCCTTCGGATCACTACGTTTATATCTTTAGGGTAAATACCCAGTAGTGCAATTGCTGGGTCGTAGGGTAGCTCTATTTTCAACTTTTTGAGGAACCTCCATGCTGTTTTCCAGAGCAGTTGCACCAGCTTGCTTTCCCACCAACAGTGTAAGAGGGTTCCCCGTTCTCCGCATTCTCACCAGCATCTGTCATTTCCTGACTTGTTAATTTTAGCCATTCTGACTGGTGTGAGGTAGTATTTCATTGTGGTTTTGATTTGTATTTCCCTGATGCCAAGTGGTGTGGAATACTTTTTCATGTGTCTGTTGGCCATTACAGACCATCTTTGTACCTTCATGATGGTGTCCTTGGAAGCACAAAAGTTTTTAAGTTTGATGTAGTTGAAGTTAACAGGTATTTTCCTATTGTATCTAAGAAATCATTGCCTAACCCAGGATCATGGATTTTACCTCTGTATTTTCTTCTAGGTTTTATTCCATGATGATTTTTTTTAAAAGATTTTATTTAATTATTTGATAGACAGAGATCACAAGTAGGCAGAGAGGCAGAGAGAGAGGAGGAAGCAGGCTGTCCACAGAGCAGAGAGCCCGACGCGGGACTTGATCCCACGACCCTGGGATCATGACCGGAGCTGAAGGCAACAGCCCTAACCCGCTGAGCCACCCAGGCGCCCCCCATGATGATTTTTATAGATGTGACTGAATGGGAATTGAAATTTAAAGTGGTATGATTAGAGAGCTATTAAGAGAAAATATTTCAGTTACTTAATTTTACAGATAACAATTACTAGGATTATAGGATAGTTCCTGGCCATTAACTCTGTAGATATACTGACAAAAAGAAGATAGTAACAATAAAGAAAGAACTGCAAAGTCATGGCAGGCCTAAAAAGATTGCTGGAGTAGGTAGCAAGGTAGGAGGACTTTGTCCCTCTGCCCAGGGAAACTGTGGGGGACACTCCAAGGCAGCTCTTACAATTGCCAACAATAGGTGAAAAATCAAGAACCCTAACTCCTGCTCTCATACCACAGGACATTGGCTAGAGAGAATGGAGTCATTTCCAGGCTGTACAAGAAGTACAGGTTTGGATCCATGCAGATCATTCATTTGTCACTGTGAAAACGGGAGGTTTATTATTCTTCAGATGATAGAGAGTTATGTCTGAGCAAAAGAAATTATCTGCTTTGTCACCATCCCTGGCACTCTACTGATGCTGGCTACATCTCAGGCCCAATGGCCAAATATCAAAAATCATTGATCAACTATTCTTCATGTCCAGGTGGGAAGAAGGATCATAAAAATAGTATTTTTTAATAATAGAAGGAACATAGGTAAGGATAAATAAAGAATTTACTGATGACCTGTCAAATAACTTTATCAGAGAAATAATTTTGAATCCAGCTTTCCCCCTTCACACTTCCTACCGGTGTGAAGGAGAAATGTCTCCTAATTCAGTGAATGGATCACCTGAATGAAAAACAGGCCACATTATGTTAAAACACTATTCCTTCCCTTCAAAACACAATACAAAATAATCATGCATAATGCTCATTATGAGCTATTTTATACATTGCACTACACATTCAATACATTTAGAATCTGCAATTATCCTATAGTATTACCATGGTTACTGGACTTTGGAAGGTATCATGATTTAACATTTGGATTCTGCTTCCTGAAGCTTCATTATCCTTATTCCATTGCTATTGCCATGGAAATCATGTCTCTTTTTCCAATGGACACTTTAAAACTAAGTCACTATACCATGAAGGTATTCTAGAAGGCATCATTCATGGAAAACAAACTCAATCACAATATGATGATCGAGTGTAAAAGGTCATTTCACAGACTAGTAGAAAACAAAATGTCTTCTAAAGATCTGATGGAGAAAAGAGCAAAGTATCTTTTGTATGGCATCCTCCACGTAATAAGCTAGAAGTACTTTTAACACATGATTTGATATTTATTCATAACACATTCTATATTCTGGACAGAAATAGAGAACATTTAGAAGAAAAGCCATTCTCACCTAAGTGGAATGGTTTGATAGCTCCTCTGTTAAGGTTAGGCAATGCATAACCCAAATTTTTGAGTCTTTTCAACTCCAGAATTCTGTGGTGACATAAAATTGCTGTTTTAAAGATAGAGAAAACCAATCAGGTACTTTTTTTATTACACAAAAATAATAGGTAGATTCAGGAACACAGCTCATTTCCAAATAACTTTTGTCCAGAATTCCATATATTTTGATTGTTACCTGCATGGTTTATTCTTACTTTTAATTTTTCACTAAATTTGCTCATTTTTTTTTCATTTTGATATAATTTTATCTACTTGTTCCTTAAAACAATCTCCAGGATAAGAGTTTGAGGTTTGAAATACAATCAATTTTGCAAGCATGTTGCAAATTCTCTTAGTATTAGTGTGACTCAGAATAGTTACCACTTCATCTAAAATCAAGGCTTTCAATATAAAAACGAATACTCCGGGGGTGCCTGGGTGGCTCAGTGGGTTAAGTTTCTGCCTTCAGCTCAGGTCATGATCTCAGGGTCCTGGGATCGAGCCGCACATCGGGCTCTCTGCTCGGCAGGGAGCCTGCTTCCCCCTCTCTCTCTGCCTGCCTCTCTGCCTACTTGTGATCTCTCTGTCAAATAAATAAATAAAATCTTAAAAAAAAAAGAATACTCCCATAATCCTGAGCATACTTTGTCATGCTCTTCTATGGAAAGATGGATTATAAAATTTGTGAAAGTTCCTTTAGCTAAATGGATTGCAAATACAGATACTAACCTAAAGGACAAATAAAATTTTTTGGAGCAACAAATTAAAAACAGGATTAATCAAGACAATAACTCTTTTGTTCATGTAGAGACTTATCTGATGATGGAACAGGGTAAAAGAAGTAAGGAAAGATATTAAACAAGAAATGAGAAGGCCTGTTTCAATCAAGACTATGCTACTATATTCTTTTATGAACTTAAGCAGATTAACTAATTTCTCAGGGTGTAATAATTAGGAATGTGCAGAGATCTGAATAGCAAAAAAACTGACCAAAGTGGCTTAAGAAATAAAGAATTCGGGACGCCTGGGTGGCTCAGTTGGTTAAGCTGCTGCCTTCGGCTCAGGTCATGATCCCAGCGTCCTGGGATCCAGTCCCACATCGGGCTCCTTGCTCGGCAGGGAGCCTGCTTCTCCCTCTGCCTCTGCCTGCCTCTCTGTCTGCCTGTGCTCACTCTCTCTAACAAATAAATAAAATCTTTAAAAAAAATTAAAAAAAAAGAAATAAAGAATTAATTGTCTCACACAGACAGAAGAGATACTGATACAGAAATACAAGTTTTGTATAGCAGTTGGTTCTAGTATCAAAGATCCAAGCTCTCTCCATCCTCCTACTCTATTGTTGCTCCATCTTTAGCCTTGCCGTCTCACAGTCTCAAGATGGCTGCCAAACTCCAGGCATCACACTCCCATTCAAAAACCTGAAGCCAGGGAAACTAAAAAATACTTTTATTTATTGGTTTGTCTTTTAAAAAGTGAATGGAATTTTCCCCTGAACAATCCAGCAGATTATCCCTTACCCAGCAGATTATATATTGTTGGCTCAAAGTTGACCACATGGACACCGTTATATACAAGAGAGTCTGGGAAAATAACTACCTGCTTTATTCAGCCTCTATAAAGGGAAAAAGACAAGGGAGACTCATGGCTCTGTTTATAAATGTAAGAGTTGATAAAATAATCTTTCAGGTATAGCTCTAACCTAAAGAGTAACTTTCAAAAATAAAATGTCATGAAAAATAAGTGACCTGAGTTCTACTCTGTATATTTTCAAGAGGTTTCAATTTTTGTTCAAATTTCCTGTGGTAGCATTCTGTCCCATCTCTATAACAAGGCAAAACAAACTTCCTCCATCCATGATTCCAAAGTTCTAAAGTGAAAAGTCTCTCCCATTCCCTAACTAGAAAAAAAGAAAGAAAGAAAGAAAGAAAAAGAAAAGGAAGAGAAAAGAAAAAAGCCTTCTGAGTAGTCCCGACACTGAGTCATTCAATTTAATTCTGAGGGGGCTGCATCTATTTTTGAGGTTTTGTCATCATGGTTTAAGAACATTAACTGTCTGCAGACACTTTGAATATTTTCCCTAGCACCTCTCTGAATTTATGCTGCATTAAATTTAAATCAGAAAATTAACAATGTAAAAGGCTAAGTAAATAATTCTACTGTAAAAGGCATAAGTAACCTTCTTTAAAAAAATTCAAAGAATTCAAAAGTATTGGATTTGTCTAAATCACATTCCATTTGTTTTATCTCACACTCCCATGTAATATTACATGTACCTGTGCTTCATTTTTTACAGAGAATTACACTGCTGCCCCTTATTAAAAAAAACACACAAACACCCCATCACTGAATAAATGTGCATTCTGAAATTAAAACAAGACACTATACAAGAAAACCTTGGAAGCCAGAATGTTGCCAGCTGTGAATGCCAGATGTGATTACAGAGTGACAACAAACAATGCTGCAATCAGTCTATTGGTTAGCCAGAAACTGCAAATCCCAGAAAAGGTTCTGTCTGAATACATATCCAATGGTGTGTTTAAAACTATTGTGCAAAAATGCTTGTTTTAGCCAGATACTCTATGGGAATATTTAGCTGTTACATTGTAAATGCTGTTATTTTGGTTTCTAAAAATGTCATGACAGGAAATGATTCCAGGGAGGAGTTGCCAAGATGGCTGTTGGGCAGAAGCAAGGGTGGGGAAAATGTTAAACCTAGAGAACAAGGAGCTGGAAAAGTTGAAAACACCACTTTCTATTTGCAATAAAATAGATTCTTAAAATCCAAAATAAATTTTATTTTTTCCCTCCATCTGTCATTGCCAGAAGGATGATTATGTTTTAATGAGTCCCTACTGCTCATTGTCACAAAGGTTATGATGTTCCTGCTCCTAGACTGTCAACCAGGTTGGTAAATTGGCTAAGAGAAGACATCCAGCTAATAAAGAAGAAAGAGATGACTCCCACCCTTCCCTATTTCCCACATGGTACACAAATGGGTAGTTGAGCCTTTTTGGTAAGAATTTCTGAAGGTTCATAAATGCCCATACTCATGATTTTTAAAAATTCTCTCCCTGTCTGAGAAGTTGAGGATACCTGAGGGCAGATAAGAATAGACGTTGTTCAGGAAGTGACTATATCTAATGCCCCATTAGGAGTTTGACCTTCCTCAAAGGACTGCTAAAGTAAGTAATTTAGTAAATGAAGAGCTATAGAAATTCAAACAAAAGGAAAAAGGAAAGGGAAGAGGAAGGAGAAGGGAGGGGAAATTATTTTTTTTTCTTTTCCCTGAATAGGTTCATGTTATTGAACAGCTCTCTCCAAGTATAGAGTTCTTAGCTTAGCCAACTTATTTCTCATCAATATCTATCAATTATGTGTGTTTTAAAAAATATTTATTCATTCATTCATTTATTTGAGAGAGAGAGTGAGAGGAGGGGCAGGGGCAGAAGGAGAGAGAGAATCCTCAAGCAGACTCTCCGTTGAGCCTGGAGCCCCTCCAGGTCCCCAAGATCATGACCTGAGCCAAAATCAAGAGTCAGGGGCCTAACTGACTGAGGCACCCAGGCACCCTTGTACCTATATTTAAGTAATAGTTTGTTTCATTTTACTACTGTTTCTATTAGATCTACACATACTCAGAAATACAACAGACCCCTTAGAAAATCACCTTAGAGGAAAAAAAATAGCTATCTACATATACATTAGTAAGATGATATGCTATTAACTCATCACTAAAACTTTTCAGAAAAGTGCCACTAATTTTACTTTCACTGCTTTTCAAGTAAACTCAATGCCCTCCCCTCTTCTACAGCAACATAAATGAACTTTTTCCACCTTTTATTTTTAGACTCATATGTAACTTCTTACTACTTAGTGTGTTCCCCATGTGTTGTAAAGTATAAGTGATATACAATTTTGTTACTCAAGTTGTTATCCTTATGTCCCCCCATATTACACACTGCTTTACACAAAATAAGTGCTAGTGTGTGTGTGTGTGTGTGTGTATACACACATATATATAATTATTATTATTAGAAGCTTCCATAAATCTTTTTTTTAACCAAACAATATAGACAGAATAAGTAAGGAAGGAGGGTAGAAGGGAAGAAGGGAAAAAAGGGGAAGGAAAGCTAAGTCAATAAATATTTATTAAACAACATTGTTGGGAAATGGCAGAAAGGTGATACAACTGCCTCATATATGTTTATAAATAGATTCATTTAAATTTTATCCCACATATATAATATGATTTTAACACAAATGAGAAAGGGGAAATAACAAGCAATACCAAAGAAATACAATTATAAGTGAATATTATAAAAAACTATATGCCAACAAATTGGACAACCTGGAAGAAATGAATAAATTCCTAGAAACATATAATTAACAAAAGTGAAACAGGAAGGAATAGAAAACTTTAACAGACCAATAACCAGCAATGAAATTGAATCAGTAATAAAAAATCTCCCAATAAACAAAAGTCGAGGGCCAGATATCCCCACTAGCAAATTTGACCAAACATTTATTTTTTTTAAAGACTTTATTTATTTATTTGACAGACAGAGATCACACAAGTAGGCAGAGAGGCAGGGAGAGAAGGGAGGGGAGAAGCAGGCTCCCTGCAGAGCAGAGAGCCCGATGTGGGACACGATCCCAGGTTCATGACCTGAGCCGAAGGCAGCGGCTTAACCCACTGAGCCACCCAGGCATCCCTGACCAAACATTTAGAGAAGAGTTAATACCTATTCTTCTCAAACTATTCCCCAAAAATGGAAGGAAAACTTCCAAGTTCATTCTATGAAGCCAGCATTACCCTGATAGTAAAACCAGATAAAGATGCCACTAAAAAAGAGAACTACAGGCCAATATCCCTGATGAACATGGATTCAAAAATCCTTAATATAATACTAGCAAATAGAATTCAACAGCACATTAAAAGAATCATTTGCCGGGCGCCTGGGTGGCTCAGTGGGTTAAAGCCTCTGCCTTCGGCTCAGGTCATGATCCCAGGATCCTGGGATCGAGCCCCGCATCGGGCTCTCTGCTCAGCGGGAGCCTGCTTCCCTCCTCCTCCCTCTGCCTGCCTCTTTGCCTACTTGTGATCTCTGTCTGTCAAATAAATAAATAAAATCTTAAAAAAAAAAAAAGAATCATTTATTCCTGGATTGCAAGGGTGGTTTAACAAATCAATCAACTTGAAACAACACATCAATAAGAGAATTATAAGAACCACATGATCATTTCAATAGATGCAGAAATAGAATTTGACAAAATACAACATCCACTCATTATAGAAACCCTCAACAAAGTAGGGTTAGAGGGGACATACCTCAACATCATAAAGGCCATATACAACTAATATCATCCCCAATGGGAAAAAACTGAGGACTTTTCCTCTATGGTCAGGAACAAGACAGAGCTGTCCACTCTCACCAATGTTATTTAAATAGTGCTGGAAGTCCTAGTCACAGTAATCAAACAATAAAGAAATAAAAGGCATCCAAATCAGCAAGGAAGAAGTTAAACTTTCACTATTTGCAAATGATATGATATTCTATATAGAAAACCCAAAAGACTCCACCAAAAAACTGCTAGAACTGATGCACAAATTCATTAAAGTTTCAGGATACAAAATAAACATACAGAAATCTTTTGCATTCTATACACCAATAATGAAGCAACAGAAGGAGAAATTGAGGAATCGATCCCATTTACAATTACACCAAAAACAATAAGGTACCTAGGAATAAACCTAACCAAAGAGGTAAAAGACCGGTACTCCAAAGTCTATGAAACACTTACATGATATAGATATTAATTAGACATTAATTATATATTAATTAATTATAGATATTAATATAGAAAGTAAAGATGATACCAACAAATGAAAGATGTTCCATGCTCATGGGTTGGAAGAACAAATATTATTAAAATGTCCATTCTACCCAAAGCAGTCTACACATTTAAAGAAATCAGATATTGACAAATGACATATCTGATAAAGGGTTAGTGTCCAAAATATACAAAGAACTTAATCAAACTCAACAACCCTTAAACAATCCAGCTAAAAAATGGGCAGAAGTCAGCAACAGACATTTTTCTGAAGAAGACATACAGATGGCCAACAGCCACATGAAAAGATGCTCAATATCACTCAACATCAGGGAAATACAAATCAAAACACAATGAGGGGCACCTGGGTGGCTCAGTAGGTTAAGCCACTGCCTTCGGCTCAGGTCATGATCTCAGGGTCCTGGGATCGAGTCCCACATCGGGCTCTCTGCTTGGCGGGGAGCCTGCTCCCCCCACCCCCGCCTGCCTCTCTGCCTACTTGTGATCTCTCTATCTGTCAAATAAATAAATTTTAAAAAATCTAAAAAAAAACCACAACGAGATATCATCTTACACCAGTCAAAATGGCTGAAATTAATAGCACAGGAAACAACAGGTATTGGTGAGGATGTGGAGAAAGGGGAACCCTCTTGCACTGTTGGTAGGAATGCAAACTGGTGCAGCCCCTATGGAAAACAGTAGGGACATTCCTTAAAAAGTTAAAATTGAACTAGCTTACAATCCAGCAATTGCATTACTAGGTATTTACTCAAAGGGTGCAAAAATACAAATTTGAAGGGATACCTACCTCCTGACGTTTATAGCAGCATTATCAACAATAGCCAAATTATGGAAGGAGCCCAAATATCCATTGACTGATGAATAAATAAAGATGAGATATATGTGTATGTATGTATGTGTGTGTATATATATATATATATACACTATATATATAATGTATTATATGTATTTTATATATAATGGATTATTATTCAGCCATTAAAAGAATGAAATATTGCCATTTGCAAAAACATGGATGGAGCTAGAGTATTATGCTAAGCAAAATAAGTCAGGCAGAGAAAAACAAATACCATATGATTTCACTCTCATGTAGAATTTAAGAAATGAAACATACAAATACCGGTGGAAAGAAAAAAAGAAAGGAAAACCAAGAAAAAGACTCAACTAAGAACAAACTGGTGGTTACCAGAGGTGAGGTGGGGGGGTGCAGGGTACGGGTCAAATAGCGTTAAATAGGTGGTAGGGATTAAGGCGTGCACTTTGATTAGCACCAAGTGTTGTATGTAAGTGTTGAATCACTAAATTCTACACTTGAAACTAATATGACACTGTATGTTAACTAACTAGAATTTAAATAAAAACTTGGAAGAAGAAATAAAGCTGTTAGAGAAAAATAGAGCACTTATGGTTACTAAACTTAGTGGGTACTTCACACTTTTGTAACTGTGCTTACCTAATTATTTGTTCATGTGGTCATACATACAAATTAATTATATAAAATATTTCAACAATAATCTCAAATATCATAAAATTATACTAAATTATCCCTCATTATTATTCTGATATGTGATAGGTTTTAAATCTGTTTTTCTTTCTCCTAGTATTTCAAAAGCTTTACTTCTGGATAAGCAGGTTAATAGACAACTAGATTAAAATTAAGGAGCACAAAATAGCTGAAGGTCAACTAATGTGTTAAAAGAGAGTTTTTCTTATTTTCTTTTAATTAACTATTTAAAAAATTAAACTGTTAATGGTATTGATTACTTGGCTGTACAAAAGAAAAGCTACGTTTTACATTTTGTTTTACAGTGGATTCTCAAGAGAATATAATTCAAATAGATCTGGAACTTGATTTTCCATTTCTCCTCTGAGTTAGTACTGAGTTTTTATTCTTTTTTGTCTTTTGTGATTCACCTAGTGTTGGTCTAGTTTTTACATCTGAGGCATCCCTTATAGAAATCATTCCCTGTTTATCAGCCAACAATTTAGATAAATGTCAAGTTCATATACCTAGAGAGATGAAATTCCAGTAGCTATCCCTTATCAAAGAGGACAAGTTGGTTGTCATTTAAATGCTAGATAGCATTGATACAACTGCCTCAGAAGTCTTGAAAGATAAATTTGTTTCCTGAGGCATCTATAACAGAAACATTAGAAGTCAGAAACAGAGTAATAGGGACTATAAAGATATATGACCGCTTAGCTGCTATTGTTCCGAAATCAAGAATAACTTGAGGTAGGTAAATGAAAAGATAATTGGGTAAAAGAAGTGGAAGAAAATAAAATGTGTACTGTGAGTTGAATAGGTTATAGACAAAATATTTATAGAGCTGATGTTATGTTGCACTGAAAGAACCTGAATGTATACTAAATGTATTCTTGGCTAACTTTGCTACTACAGTGAGATAATTTTCATTATAATGCTACAAATCACTCATATTTATTTATTTAACATTAAATTCAACAATTCCAACAAGAAAATATTATGTGCAATTGAGGCACCAACTGAAAACATGTCACTGACCTGCAGGAATTTCTCTTCTTAGAAAAGACACCATGTTAAAAACAAAATAAAATAGCTAACTATGGTGTTGTATTTTGATTAAATGATCTATAACCAAGTACTAAGGACTGGAAAGGGGGTGGCATGAAGGAACTCTGATTAGGATCTTATGGTGGATACTTGCTGGTTTGGGGCCAGAGCTGGTGAAGGTGCTTTGGGAAACTAGGTTGTACCAACTTTCAGTCCATGTGCCTGGGTAGGCCTTCACCCCTGAATACATGGGTCAGAATGCATGACTCAGATCTGGCCAAATAGAATACCTAGTTCCCAGTACATCTTAACTGAACCAGGTGGGAGCCTGTGAGCCAACCTGGCCACTTAAGAGTGAATTCAGCTATATGTATGGAAGTCAAAATAACAAATCCTCTTTTTTTTAATCTACTTGAAAAAAGCTCCGGCAACTATTTTGTCATCATGTGTCATCTGAGAAGGTGAATTAGTATCCTGTTGCTGCCATAACAGATCACCTCAGATTTGGTGACTTAAAAAAACAAAAATTTTATTCTCTCATAGTTCTGGAGGATAGAATTCCAATGTCCAGTGCCTGCAGACCCATGCCCCCTCTGAAGACTATGAAACAATCCTTCTTTGCCTCTTCCTAGCTTCTGGTGTATTTTGGCATGTAGATGCATTACTACAATTTCTGCCTTCGTTTCAGAATTCTTCTTTTATCTCCTGTGTCTCCATCCTTGTGTTCAAATCTGTATTTCCTTGTAAGGGCTTCAGTCATTGCTTTTAGGGCCCACCCTAGTCAAGAATGTTTTCATTTTAATTTGATTATATCTTCAATGACACTATTTCCAAATAAGATAATGGTCACAGGTACCAGGATTTTGACATATTTTCTTGGGGACACAAATCAAACCACTGGCTGGAGAGGACATGGTGTTCTTCATGTCATCCATAATAAGCTGATACCACTTAATTTAGCACTGAAAATACATGCTGTGAATGAAACTAATTGTAATCTCCTTTAGTGAAGCATGTGACTATAAACAATGGTACTAAGAAGTGACACACCTCTTCTTTCTCTGAACAAGGGCATCAGACAAAGCATGTTGGGTTTCTCTGCTGCAGAATAACTGAAATTGTGGTAATTTTATTTGAAATAATTTATTAAATTCAAGGAAAAATATCAGAAAAAAGAATGTCAGATGATCTCATTTAATAACCAATTAAGCTCAGAACTATTTAGAAACAACATGAACCAAACAAATTGAATCATTTCAGATGGTCACTTACTAATCACAAATACTTTAATGGCTTAGTTATATCTAAGTTATGTCTTATTCATTAAGAAATATCTTATGAAATGAACATTGGATAGGGTCAGAAGAGAGGTTTTAGTCTAGACTCTATGACTAACCAACTCTATATCTTTGGAAAAGAACTTTAACTGTTCTGGGTTCCTTTTTTCTGTAAAATGGAGGATTGGTAACAAGACAATCTTAGAGGTCCCCCTTCCTCCTCAAAAATGTTTGCATAAAAAATTTTTTTACCATGATCATTTTAACATTTATATACCATATTCTGCATAGATTAATAAAAATAATTAATTATAGGAAAGTCTTACTATGCCTGAGGGTAGCTTCTACCACGTGAGAATAAAAAGCATGAGGATAGGCGCCTGGGTGGCTCAGTGGGTTAAAGCCTCTGCTTTCAGCTCAGGTCATGATCCCAGAGTCCTGGGATGGAGCCCCGCATGGGACTCTCTTCTCAGCAGGGAGCCTGCTTCCTCCTCTCTCTTTGCCTGCCTCTCTGCCTACCTGTGATCTCTGTCTGACAAATAAATAAATAAAATCCTTAAAAAAAAAAAATGAGGAAATTCTATGGTCAAAAGATGGCTGCCACAGCTCCAAACATCACATCTTCACAAAGGAAAGTCCAAATCAGTAAGGAGAGTAAGGATAGAGACTTCTTCTACATATGCGTGTAATAAGGAAGCGAGCCCTTTCCAGAAGTCTTTGAGCAAACTTCTCTTCAGGTATTATTAGCAAGGAATGAGTCACAGGCCCATTCCATAGCAACAAAGGAAAAAAGGAGGCCTAGTATTTAACATTTTCAGCCTTTGCAAGAGAGACAGGATCTAAGAGCATAAAATGAAGAGGAGAGAAAATTATTCATTAGGCAACAAACATGGCATCAGCCAGAGACTAAAATGACTCTAGAACCTTTGTAACAGATTCTAACAGCCCCCTGCCAGGATACTGAGCAGGGTCTTCAGTGGATTCAGTGAGAGATAAGGATTTTATTGATATCAATTTTTGTCAGTCATGCCAACTTTAGTGTTGTTGGCAATGTCATTGCCAACATTGCCAACATTGCCTAGGCAATGTCACTTACTACCTATATGACCTTGGATAAATTATTTAGTATCTCTACAGTCCTTAGTTTCCTGATCTATAACATAGGCATAGTACTTACCTCAAAGGTTTGTTCTGAAGATTAAATAAGAGGACATGTATAAAGTGCCTGTACAGTCCCTGTCATGCAGTAGATACACAATAAATATTTTCACTCTCTTTTCCCTCTTCTGAACTACCCTTCCATGCTCTTCTAAGAAATCCCTTACTATAATTAATTTATATTAATTATATATAATCTAATCTACCTACCTCCCCTGCTTCTGCTGCCCCTCCCACCAACTTCCCCCAAGCCCCTCTGTTTGCTAACAACATACTTCTTGAAAAGGGGTTACAGGTAACAATTCTTAAAAGTGGGTTACAAATGGCCTGGCAAAGTATATATTGTGATACCTAACTCCATTCTCTCAGGAATAAACTAAGCATACATATCTCTGGTGAGTTTCTTTAAGAAAGGCATTAGGAGACATGGTCATAGTGAGATGAGAAGACTCTCTAAGATTGCTCATCTGTTCATGTTGTGCAGAAACAATCATTAAGAGGAAACTGGATTCATGATGAAGAATAACTAAAGCTGACAGGAAGACTTACAACCCCAGTTGATAGCTACTATTTTTAAGAATTATCCCCCTTTCCCTCCTCCCATCCCATTAGGATAATAGACATTAGAATATGTAGCTAGAAGAAACTTGTCTCAACCAAGCAAAAACATTTAGAGAGCATACCAGGTACAGTGACTAACCTAGGCAAGCCCCTATTTATCTTCCCCACCCACTCCCAAATGATTCTCTACCCATTCAATGGCTACTTTTGGGCCGTGAGACAGGGACAGCATGGATGAGAAGCACCAAAGAGTTTTGAATAAAGACTCTTTAAAAGAAAGGTATAGGCCCAGTTCCTGAGTGTGCAATGCAAGTAGATAGGGGAAAAGAATAAAAGAGATTTTCTTGAGGAATGGGATTATATTCTAAGCCTTCTCCTTTATGAGTTCAAGAAATGAAATCTAGGGGGGCCTGGGTGGCTCAGTGGGTTAAAGCCTCTGCCTTCAGCTCAGGTCGTGATCCCAGGATCCTGGGATCTAGTCCCACATCAGACTCTCTGCTCAGTGGGGAGCCTGCTTCCTCCTCTCTCTCTCTCTGCCTGCTTCTTTGCCTACTTTTGATCTCCGTCTGTCAAATAAATAAATAAAGTCTTAAAAAAAAAGAAATGCAATCTAAAATTTTTATTTAAATTGATATTACATATTTGCTGTTGTGATATAGCTCAAACCATTTACCACATGGGCCATGACATTATATACATTTAAAAATATGATAAATGTGACAATATCTCATTTTCACTGGGCACTTATCCTGTGTCAGTCATGAACTCTGTGCTCTACACACATTTCTTCATTTACTCCTTCATTTACAATGGCCTTAAGATCAGAATACCTATTATCTCCAACTTCCACTGAAAGAAACTAAGATTTCAAGAGCAAGGCCTGCCACAGAGTCACTTTAAATTCCACCTGAAACTGCTCCAACCAGTGCCTTGCCTGTGTTTTGCCCAGCCTTCTGTGCTTATCTCTAGTGTTGTACTTAGCAGACTGTATTGAAATGAGTTTTTAACTGGCCTTTCTCGTCAGCTGGTTTAAGCCATTTGTCACTAGATCCTAAACCTAGTACAACGTAGGAGTTAGACAAATATACAAATATATATTGAATCAAAGACAAAATAAACTGGAAAATAGGCAACATATGGAGTGCTAAGTTCAGAAGAAGGAATGTAACCACTAGTTGCAGATGGTGGAAAGGCTTCGTGGGTGAGGCAGGGCCTGTGCCCAGCTTCGAAGAGGGAGAGGACTTAAATGTGTAGAGAAGATGGGAGAACATTCTGGGAGGAGAATATTTTAGCAAAGGCCAAATACCTTAAACATTTTTAGGTACTAATTCTACCTCTCCAACAGAATATTTTTAGTTGCATAGTTCATTATGCCATAGGACGAATAAGTGTATTACATTATTTCCAAGTCAGCCATCCCCTTCTGCTGGACCACAGGCATGAAATGTGGCTTCTGCTTCAGTAAGACCTTTTTCCAGATCAACAATCCACTGAAAGTATAAAACTGCATTGAAGTTGGACACCCCATGGCAACTTGCATCTAACAATGTATTTTGCAATAAAAGAAATTTAATACGGAAAAATGGTAAATATTTCAGGATTAACTAAGTAATCAAGTACAGTTGACTATGCAAAAAAAAAGCGAATATGGAATGCCAAATGTCAAAAAAAAGCACACACACATACAAAAACAAAGACTTAGTGTAAGTCAAATAGCATCCTTAAATGATAGCCTCAAATTTGAAACCCAGGGAAAATCTTTTAAACAACTTAAAATACTAGTGTTTTAAAAAGCAAGAAGTCACGCATTCTTGGTTTTTATTACTCAGACTCAGAACTTTCAAGTAACTAGGGTAAGAAATAAAACATAAGAAAATGACTCTCATTTTACTTTTGGCAATTTTTGTTATAATATACATACAGAAACTATGCATATTACAAGCATTCAGCTTTCTGAACATATATATGCATGTGACCAATGCCTAGCTCAAGGACAGAATATTGCAACACTTACTTCTTGCGTCCTTTCACTCACCCCTACTAAGTACAACCATCTTCCTATTTCTAATAACAGAAATAACCTTTACCTGTTTTTGTATTTTATAAACAGAGGGGCCATAAGTCATGTATTATTTTTAGATCTGGCTTCTTTTACTTGACATATTTTTGAGATTCAACCATTATTGTTGTGGGTAGCTATAGATCATTCATTTTCATCTTTGTCCAACAGTAATTCTCGAAGTGTGATTCATAAGTGTAGTTCAAGGTATGGTCTAGAAGTAAGCAATCCCCATAAATATGGTAAGATATAATTTGTCCTTTTTGCTGTATCAATATTTGTACTGATGGTACACAAAAGTAAAAGTAGATAGAATTGCTAGTACCTTAGCATAAATTGAGGCAATGTCACCAAACCGTGCCAGTCATCATTCTAACATTGCTCAACACCATGAACTACAAGTCATGATATCTGAGATTATTTAATTGTTGGAGTATTTTTAATATAATTAATTTGTATGTATGATCACATGAACAAATAATTAGGTAAGCACAGTTACAAAAGTGTGAAGTACCCACTAAGTTTAGTAACCATAAGTGCTCTATTTTTCTCTAACAGCTTTATTTCTTCTTCCAAGTTTTTATTTAAATTCTAGTTAGTTAACATACAGTGTAATATTAGTTTCAAGTGTAGAATTTAGTGATTCAACACTTACATACAACACTTGGTGCTAATCAAAGTGCATGCCTTAATCCCTACCACCTATTTAACTCTATTTAACCCATCCCCCCTCACCTCACCTCTGGTACCATCAGTTTGTTCTCTGTAGCTGAGTCTCTTTCTTGGTTTTCCTTTCTTTTTTTTTTTTCCACGTATATTTGTATGTTTCAATTCTTAAATTCTACATGAGAGTGAAATCATATGGTATTTGTTTTAGCAAACAAAAAAATGTCAATTTTAATAATATCCTTAGTAAACAAATTATTAATTTCATTAGCTTTCAGTCCTTTGGTACATGTCTTTTTAATATTCTGTGTGATATAAAGTATATATGAAAAACTTCTACTGCACCTTAAAGTATAATGGATGCAAAAAACTCACGAGGAAAAGCAATGTGAATTATAAGCCAAACTAGTCACTTTTGTCATAAAACACAAATTCACAGAATGACTGGCAGGAAAACTAAGGTTATTGAAATCTGGGTATTTCGCAGACATTTTCTCAAAAATAAATGAAAGGAGATCTTAACTTCAGGGAAAACTATGGGCAGTAGTTGACATCAATGACAAAACTTCAACTTCCAAACAAAAATTAGAATTTTGTAAGGCATGTCCAATATCATGAATTTGACAGCTTCCCAACATTTAAAGACTACTATGTGTGATTTTTAAAATATTATACAAATAAATATGTAAGCATTTGAAGGCTTTGCATAACTCAGCGAACCAATTTTTCCAAATAACCAATGAATAATACAAATTAGCCACTGGTAAAAGACCAATTCAAAGTCCAGGACAGACCAATGGATTTAATGTAACAGAATATGGAAAGTTCATTGATATGGCTCCAGAATCCACATTACAATTAACCTTTAAGGAACTACTTGTCAAGTTTTAATGTAGTATCAAAGAAGTATATCCACATTTATATAAAATGAATGAATGAATGAATGAATAAAATTATGTACCTTTGTGAAGCCGGACTTTCTTCATATACTTTAAATGAAACATAGAGCAATAGATCAAATAGAGAATCCAGCTGTAAAAAGAGTGCAAAATGTAAAACAACACCTCTGTTCTTAATAGTTTTGGGGGGCACAATAAAGTCATTTTTATAAAAATAGTTATTTATGTTACTATGCAATGTGTTTAGTGCTGTTATTTTAAAATTAATTTATAATAAATATTCTTTAAATTTCTCAGTTTTAAGTCATAATGTAGCAAACATGAATAGCTATAATCCACTTCATCAAAAGCTCTTTAAAGTCCTCAATAATTTTTAAGGGCATAAAGGGTCATCAGACCATAAATTTTGAGAACCCCTGCTATACAGTATTCCATTGTAGGCAGAGGTTTAATTTTAACAGTAATTTCTGGGAATATTCTTGAGATAGTATATATTTAGCTTAATTTCCTCTCCCAGCCTTTCTACTTGTGGTTTCTTCTTCTCTCCAACCCTTCTTGCACTGGGCCAATCAGATCATTCTTCAGTCCAGTACTTAGAGCAGCTGTTAAATCAGGTGCACTTTCTTCCTCCTGGCAGGAATATCCCAGAAGGCCTTACCAAGAATGTAGGCCTGTGCTGTGGCTTTAAGGATTTAGCCAGAAGGAGGTCAGAGGAGGACAGAGCAAACTAGAGCAATGTAAGCAAAAGACTTTTTCTTGGATTATGGACATGGTTTCCTGGGCTTCTCAGTTTAAAAGAATCTTCTAACACCAAATATAAATATAAAACAGTCTCCTTGTGTCTCTGTAACATATAACCCAGTTTTATTCTTTTCAAAGTGCCTATCACTACCTGGCTTTTTTCTTGGTTTTCATTCTTCTGATTTCTTTCTTCCCCACTGCTTTTCCCAGAATATGAGCTCCAAGATTGCAGAGACTTTTTCTGCTTTGTTTACCGACTAGAACTGTGTCTGGAACACAGTAGGTACCTAATATATATTTGTTGAATAGATTAGTCATTCTCTCTTCAGAAGTCTGTTTATTTTGCAACTCATGAAAAACAAAGGAAAATTCCAAGATCCAGAATTCTGTTTTATTTCATGGGATAGTAGGTTTTCCCCCATTTGGATATATAAGAAAATAATGGCATAAAATATTTTAAAGTTTGCAGGAGTTATATTTTGACTTAAAATATTATCTCTCCTTTTCTTGGTCTCATCTCATTATTCCTAGCATATAGACAGTTGCTGCCAAATAACTTCACAACTCCTTGGAAATATATGACTTACAAAGAAGAGCTTTCCATCACATTTATTCTAAAGCATATATTATTTAAACACAATATATATTTCATTATAAATTATATTCTCCATTCTGATTGTTAAATGTTTTTAACTCATGAGGATTTTCACACGTAATCTTCTGTTCTGACACTGCTTTTTAAGACTTTTGAAACTAGAAGAAAAAGCCTTTTTCATGAGCAGGGAGTGGGGTGAAGGGCAGGAGAAAGAGCATCCCAAGCAGGCTCCACACCCAGCACAGAGCCTGACACAGGGCTCAATCTCACAACCCTGAGATCATTACCTCACCCAAAATCAAGAGTTGGATGCTTAACTGATTGAGCCACCCAGGTGCTCCTGGAAGAAAATATTTTTATTTAAATGTTGACCATATGCTTTATATAAGCCAATATAAAAAGTTCTCAAAGGTATGCTATTAAGTATATCTATGAAATAAGAGGTAGAACATCATATACACTTTAATTTGTTTTTTTCTTTTTAAAGAAAAAAAAGTCCTAGAAATATTTGCATGTGTGCAGATTGGCTCTGACAAAAGGCAACAGAAAACTGGAAAACATGGTTGCCTCCTGAGAGGAGGGTGGAAAGACTGGGGGAAAGGCTAGAAGGAGACTGACTGTTTAACATGTCCTTTTTGGTATCTTTCAAATTTTGCATACTTGTATGCATTACTTATTTAATCTTTAGGAAGTAAATTTTATAGATAAAAGAGTGTTTACATGTACCAGTTAAAATACAGAGACTGGCAGAGTAGATTAAAAAACATGACCCAACTACATGCTGTCTACAAGAAACTCACTTCAAATGTAACACAGGTAGGTTGAAAGTACAAGGATGGAAAAAGATACATTATGCAAATGTTAATGAAAAGAAAGTAGGAGTAGCCATATTAATATCGGATAAAGTAGACTTAAGAATAATGATTTACCACAGACAGAGAATGACATGACATAATGATAAAATGGTCAGTCCACCAGGAGAACAAGGCAGTCCTAGATGTGTATGCACCAAACAACAGAGCTACAAAACATCTGAAGGAAAGCTGGTAAAATTGAGAGTATAAATAGACAAACCTACAATATAGAGATGTTAGCATTCTTCGCTCAACAACTGGCAGACACCAGACAGAAAATCAGCAAGGATAGAGAAATTCTATAACACCACCACGAACAGAATTTAATCAATATTTATGGAAGAGTCTACGCACCAACAGCAGAACTCACATTCTTTTCAAAAGACATAGAACATACACTGAGATAGACAATATCATAGGCTATAAAACAAATATCAACAAATTATAAAAAATTCAAATTATAAGAGTGTGTTCTCTGACCATAATGGAAGCAAGCTAGAATTCAGTAAGAAAGAAAAGCAGTACATTTCTAAATAATCCATGGTTCAAAGATGATACCACAAGAGAAATAAAAAATTACATTGAACTGAGTGAATATAAAAGTAGGACATATAAACATTTGTGGGATACAGCTAAAACAATGCTGAGGGGGAAATTTATAGCACTAATGCTTACAATAGAAAGGAGGAAAAGTCTCATGTCAGTAATCTCAGCTTCCACCTCAAGAACCTAGGAAAAGAAAAGAAAAATATGCTCAAAATAAATAGAAGAAGGAAGTAATAAAAATGAAACCAAATTTCATGAAACAGAAATGAAACCAAAACTTGGTTCTTTTAAAAGATCAATAAAATTGACAAATCTCTAACAAGACTGGCAAAGGAATAAAAGAGAAGCCACAAATTACCAATACCAGAAATTTAAGACGGAGTATCATGACAGACCCTGGATAATACAGGAATACTGTAAATAAGTGTACATACATAAATCTGACAACCTACATGCAATGGACTAACTCTTTGAAAAGCACAAAATGCCACAACTAACCCAGTATGAAATAGATCATTTGTATTATCCAACAATTATTCAGGAAATGGTCATTTCATAATTTAAAACTTCACATTTAAAAGCTCAAAGAAAATCTCCAGCCCTGATGGTTTCACTACAGAATTCTTTCAAATGTTTATAGGAGAATTAAAAAAAAAAAAACAATTTTATACAATCTCTCCCAGAAAATAAAAGAGGAGAGAGCACTCTCAATTCATTTTATGAAGTTAATGTACCCTGATAATACACAGTGTGAGTATAAGAAAAGAAAGCTACAGGCTAATATCACTCATAAAAATACATGTAAAAGTCCTTAAGAAAACATTACCAAATAGGATTCCACAATAAATAAGAAGAATTACATACCATGACCAAGTAGAATTTATTCCACAGAGCAAGGTTAGTTTAATATTTGAAAATCAGTCAGTGTAATCTACCATATTAATCTAAAGAAAAAAATATGATCATATTGGGGTGCCTGGGTGGCTCAGTGGGTTAAAACCTCTGCCTTCGGCTCAGGTCATGATCCCAGGGTCCTGGGATCGAGCCCTGCATCGGGCTCTCTGCTCAAGCAGGGAGCCTGCTTCCCCTCTCTCTGCCTGCCTTTCTGCCTACTTGTGATCTCTGTCTGTCAAATAAATAAATAAAATCTTAAAAAAAATATGATCATATTATTTGATGAGAAAAAGGATCTGACAAAATTCAACACTCATTCATGATAAAAACTCTCAGACAAGTAGGAATGGAGGGGAACTTCTTCAGCTTAATAAAGCTGATACCATACATAATGATGAAAGACTACATGCCTTCCCTCAAAGATCAGGAACAACGCAAAGATATATGTACTCTTATTCAACATACTACTGGAAGTTGTAGCCATTATAGTATGGCAAGAAAAGGAAATAAAAGGCACACTGATCAGAAAGAAAGAAAACTGTCCCTATTTGCAGATGACATAATTGTCTACATAGAAAATTCCAAGAAATCTACAAGAAAACTTCTAGAAATACTATGTGAATTCAGCAAGGCCACAGGATACAAAATAAATATTAAAAAATCAATTTCATTTCTTTGTACTAGCAGTGAACACCAAAATTAAAAATGTACTAATTACAATCATTCAACATAATGAAATATTTATGTGTAAATCTAACAGTGTGTAGTACTATATTGCATTTGCTCTTGTAGCTGAAAACTGCAAAATGTTAAAGAAATAAGAAATCAAAGAAGATCTAAATATACGGAGAGACATACTGTGTTCATGGACTGGAAGAGACAACATAGTAAAGATATTGCTTCTTAAATTTATATACAGTTGACCCTTGAACAATACTGGTGTTAGGGATGCTGACTCCTCACACTGTCAAAAATCCACTTTTGGACTTTTGACTCTCCAAAAACTTAACTACTAATAGCTTACTATTGACTGGAAGCCTAACCTATAACAAAAACTGTCTATTAATACATATTTTATATGCTATATGTATTATATACTATATCCTTACAATGAAGTAGGCTAGAGAAAAGAAAATGCTATTAAGAAAATCATAAAGAAAAGAAAATACAGGGGCGCCTGGGTGGCTCAGTGGGTTAAAGCCTCTGCTTTCGGCTCAGGTCATGATCCCTGGGTCCTGGGATCGAGCCCCGCATTGGGCTCTCTGCTCAGCAGGGAGCCTTCTTCCCTTTCTCACTCTCTCTGCCTGCCTCTCTGCCTGCTTGTGATCTCTGTCTGTCAAATAAATAAATAAAATCTTTAAAAAAAAAAGAAAAGAAAATACATTTAGAGTACTATACTATATTTATCAAAATGTGTATAACTAGACGTGAGCTGTTCAAACTCATGTCATTCAAGGGTCAAATATATAGGTTTAAATTAATTTCTAGAAGATTTGCAGTTATAGGCAAGATTATTCTTTATACATGTAAAAAGGTAAAGGAACTAGAGTAGCTAAAAAACTATTTTTTAAAAGATTAATAATGGGGGAGAAATCAGTCTACCCAATTTCAAGATATATTATGTAGCTACAATAAACAAAACTGTATGGTCTTGGTGGAGTGATAGAAACATAGATTCATGGAGAAGAATAAAAAAACCTAGGAAGAGACCTACAAAAATATGGCCAGCTAACTTTTGATGAAGGTGTAAAACACAACTTAATGAAGGAAGGATAGCCTTTCAACCCATGGAGCAACTGGACATCTACAGGAAATAAAACATATAAGAACCTTGGCCTAAACCTTATATCTTACATAAAAATTAACCCAAAATGGATGATGGATTTAAATGTAAAATGTAGAACTATTCTACTTAATCAATGTTAGGAAAAAAAAAACAGGAGAAAATCTTTGAGGTTGAGATCTAAGTACAGTTCTTAGACGTCACACCAAAAATATAATCTATAAGACGGAAAATTGATAAACTGGGCTTCACCAAACTGAAAACTTTTGCTCTGCAAAAGACCATAAAGAGGATAAAAAGTCAAGCTACATACTGGAAGAAAATATTTGCAAATTACATATCTGACAAAGGACTGGTAACTAGGATACATTAAGAACTCTTAAAACTCAACAGTTAAAAAACAAGCTACTCGATTAGAAAATGGGTAAAAGACATGAAGATGTTTGTCCTTGTCATAGTAGTTGTTTAAAGAAAACTTGAATATAAAGACTATAAAAATGATATGTAGATATGAACTTCACATGCTGGACAAGAAACTAAAAAAATAAACAGGCAGTACTTTAATAATTTAAATAATTCAGAATGTTTAGATGCTACACTAATAAACTGTAGGTCAACTTCTGTGGATAGAGCTGGGGTCTTCCCCATATGGCATTCCCAGTGTCAATCCCAGAAGGGGTTTGGACCAGAAATGTGGGGGACTCTGGGGAATGAGATTTTTATTGGAAAGATGAAAAACTCTCTTCTTCTTTGAGGACTCTTGGGAGTATTTAAACATTCCCAGACTGAGCTAGTGAGTAAGAAATCCCTTTAGCCACCCTGAGATATGGCTGTCCTAGAAATTCTGTTGTAGATACAAATTATTTTGTGTGGTACTTCCCAATATCACTATAGTCCACTCCCAGGTTGGATGAAATTTTGTGAGAATTGCAGCCTGATCTCTGCTGTGTAAAATTAAAAAAGGAACTGGTTTTTGTTTTGGAGTGGGTAGCCAAAGGTACAGAAAGGACCCCTGCCACCCGAAACTAGGTCAGAATGATGGTTAATCATCTTTGTATGTCAACTTTACAATGGTCACTGACAACAGAGGCCATGTGTGTTGGCTTTGCCCAAATTCCATGCTCCATCCTGCATATCCTCAAAACAGCACCCTTTGGAACACAGGAAAAGTTGGTGAAACATTTGAGAGAGGTGCCAATTTTGAGCAATCAGTCTGGTCTGTGAGACTGGAGCTCATATCACTTGGGTATTTAGAGGAAATAAGATAATATTTTGTAGTCATTAGTTGATGAGGCTGGTACGTTTGGGTTTCACTAAGTTAGAGAAAAGCTCACTCTCCCCTTTTCAAAAACACAATGTCTTTTCATTAGTAGCCTGAAACAGCAGGGTTTTACTCTGCTCTTCCATTCCTTTGAAACACTACTCATAATTGGCTTCCCACAACTCCTAGGTTTCTTCCACCATTACTCATCATTCCGGTCTATTTGTGTTATAGATTATGATTCTCAACCTCCACCAGCTTCACCAAAGTTAGTACCATTTTTTAATTTTAAGTCCATATTGCTTATCTTTGGGGAACATATCTACTTTTCCCTTATTACTATATTTAGTACCTTCAAATTAATCTGATATGTTCACAGAGGTTCTTAATCTGAGATCTTGTGGCTGTGGAAATCCATGGATAAAATTCAAGCTGTCTGTGAGTTTGGACAGGAAAAAAATTCACATCTTTCTTTTCATTAACCTCTAACTATAATTGAGCATTTCCTTCTTTTATTAATAAAATAAATTGAACATAAAAGCTACTTCTATATTGCATTCTAATTATTTCAGGTACCTCAAAATTCAGTTATGTTCATCACTAGTTAAAATTACAGTTGTTCTGATATGAGGAAGTTGAGAGGCAAAGTGGGGGGTTTGGAGGTAGGGAAGGAAAAGATGAAACAAGATGGGATTGAGAGGGAGACAAACCACAAGAGACTCTAAAACAAACTGAGGGTTGCTGGAGGGAGGGCGGTAGGGAGAGGGTTGTTGGGTTATGGACATTAGGGAAGGTTTGTGCTATGGTGAGTGCTGTGAAGTGTGTAAACCTGATGATTCACAGACCTGTACCCTTGGGGCTAATAATGCATTGTATGTTAATAAAAAATAAAAAATTTTTAAAAATTACGGTTGTTATTAGATGTGCCACTAGACCTCATTATTTAATATGTTATATCACATATGAGTATATCACACATAATATGAAACACATGAATTATATCATAAATTTAAAAACTAATTTGATAATTCCTTCAATCAATATAATTGTTTTTTTCTTTAACACTAAATTTTATGCAAAAAACAAACAAACAAACAAACCACCAACCTTATTCTGAGAAAGGATTCCTAGGCGTAAGTGTCCAAGGGAATAACAGCACAAGAATTACTTAAAATTCTTGGAATAGGGGTGCCTGGGTGGCTCAGTAGGTTAAAGCCAATGCCTTTGGCTCGGGTCATGATCCTGGGGTCCTGGGATCGAGCCCCACATCGGGCTCTCTGCTCAGCAGAGAGCCTGCTTCCCTCTCTCTCTCTGCCTGCCTCTCTGCCTACTTGTGATCCCTGTCTGTCAAATAAATAAATAAAATATTTAAAAAAAAATTCTTGGAATAGCAAAATGTCTCTACAACACAATGGCAAAAAGATTAAAAGCAACCTAAATGCTCAAAGACAAAAGGTTGGTGAAATAAATTATGATATATACTTAGAGTAGACTATTATGCAGTCACTCAACAATGCTAGAGAACACTGTTTAATGGCATACATAGGTAGATACCACAATAAGTTACATAAAAGAAAAAGTACACATGATTATTTTTTGTAAATCAAACAAATATATACATACACTTACAATACACATATATAAAAATGGGTGTCAAGATACAGAAAAGTGTTAATGGTTATTTACAGATGATGTAGTATGATCTTTATACTCAACTCATTTATGAAAATTTTCTATCAATTTGTAATTATTTATTTTTTTAAGATTTTATTTATTTATTTATTTGACAGACAGAGATCACAAGTAGGCAGAGAGGCAGGCAGAGAGAGGGGGGGAAGGAGGCTTCCCGTTGAGCAGAGAGCCCAATGCAAGGCTCGATCCCAGGACCCTGAGATCATGACCTGAGCTGAAGGCAGAGGCTTTAACCCACTGAGCCACCAAGGCACCACAACTTGTAATTATTTTTGCAAGAAAAGGGGGAGATGAACCATGAAAGACTGTGGACTCTGAGAAAACAAACTGTGGGTTTTAGAGGGGCGGGGAGTGGAGGGCTGGGTGAGCCTGGTGATGGGTATTAAGGAGGGCACGTTTTGCATGGAGCACTGGGTGTGGTACATAAACAATGAATCTTGGAACACTGAAAAAATAAAATAAAATTTTAAAAAATTATTATCTTTAAAGAAATGAAGTCCTAAGAAGTAATCCAAAGGAAATGTCATTCCTACTCCTGCTCAGCTATACATTCATTCATTCAACAAAAAAACTTCAGCTCCATGGTTAATGTTATAGAATGAAATAATGTTATCTACAGGATCCACTATCATTATGGAAAAAAAAACTACTGATTTTCATATAAATGATTTAGCTGCCGAACCAGTAAAAATGTTAATTAACTATGACTTACCAATTTTCTAGACTCTGGGACCTAAAGTCCAATCTGTCTTTATATTAGATACTCATTCCTTTCAAAATTGTGTCCCACCAACCAATATAATTTTGTCTTCAGAAAGTCCTTCCTGTCTTGTTTTGTTTTTGGTGACTTGTGTTTTTGCTTTTTGAGTGTCTTATAACAAATAAAAATAAATTTAGATTGCAATCATACAAATTCTATTAAAAATAAGCATATTTTATAACAATATTTCTGAATTCACAGTACCCACAACAAAAACTTCTACTCCCTTTATAATTGTGCCATACTTTACAATTTTGAATAATTCTGAATATTATCCTGCAAAAGATATTAACTGTTATTTTATTTCTATATCTGGGTATTAGGAATTCCAAAATGCTACTGAGATAAATATGCCTATCATACTCCTTATATGCTAACATTTTGCTAAGATGTTATATGCTATCATTAGCTGGAAAAAATATACTAAGCTTTTAAAATGTTCCTAACTAAAGGTGTTATGACTTTAAAATACAGCTCTTCTAAAATTAGATATTCATCTAATATGCAAGATGTGACTGTAAAATAATTGGCCTGATATTATTGTTTTTGTTCATAAAACACCAGAAATTACATAAGAAATGATGTCATTCCCTCTGAGTAGTCACCTTGGGAATCCACAAAGTAACTTCAGTGACATTTGCCTTTGCAAGAACAATATCAGGATCTTTCTTTTGAAGTTGTCTTGAGTCTGTTCCTTTTTATTTTAAACAAATGTTTTCTTAGGCAGCTAAATTTTATCCTTTAGAGTTGGGTTGATCTTCATCCATAGCTAAAAGTAATCTAGAAAAGGACTGGGTCCCTGGATGTACCAGGTAGAATGAAGTAAATAGGAAAGAAGGATTGAGGAAAATGTAGGGTGACACTCTATGTGAGGGGTGATACTCAAAGTATTCAACGGAAGGTATAACAGGACAGAGAGCAATCAGAACAGATGTCCTGGAGGACACTGGCCAAAATCCAGGGATTAATTTTTTAGTAGTTGGGTTGTGAGGTGTTCTAAAGGGTCCTAAAAGACAAGCTGTAGCACTGGGGATAGGTGGGCCTTTTGAGGTTTCTGAGCTGTGACATTTACCAACAATAAATGAGATTTGAGCTATTTTAAGGCCCACTATTAGTCCTTCCAAAAAGTGGAGAGGCCACTGCTGCTTTTGTGTGGCTCAGGCATTGGCTCTGAAAGCACTGCCCAAGAGTTGTTCGGTGTTGAGAGCAATAATATTGGAATAAATGTGCAGGAAACCAGGGTAACTATTTTGAAGGACATTGCTTATCTGAATATACTGCTTATCTAAATATTCAGGCACCATGCCTTTTCCACTTTTTCTCCCTAGCACCTAACATAATGTTTGACATATAATGGTTGCTTAATAAATATTTGTTGCATGAATGGTATGTTTATTAAAGCAAAATAACTTCAAAGTAAAATCTCATATTTAAGACCTTTTAAAATTTTTATTTTTTAAACCTGTAAACTCTTCATTCTATTGAAGATAATTCTAAATAATATATTTAAAGAGAGAAATCTACCAATATTTATGTCTGACTCAAAATACTTTGGATAGCTGCCTACTTCTTTCTGGAAAGCAGTCCTTTTTCAATGTTCTTTTCATTATCACATGACTTAAAAAGCCACAGGTAGATGACTCCTTGAGGTTCCTATTATTTCTATTCACAAAGAATCTTCCCTTTAGCAGACAGGACTTGATCCTTTCTCAAGGCTGAAGCTACTATACTGTGACGGCTGTCAAATATTTATCAGGCTATGTGTGTCTCATACTATGCATCACACATCATTTACTTCCCCTAATATCACAGTTGAGAAAACTGAGTCCCAGAGGAGTTAAGCAACTTTCCCATATTTGCACAGCTAAGAAGCAGTAAAAATATGGTCTGAATTCAGACACCTTGTTTCCAGAACTGAGCATGCTTAACCAACAGAGTATAATAAGAAACAAGAGATTAATTATCACCAATCTACAGGGTAGAAATTGAAGGATTTCCCATACCTAAGAATTACCTTGAGCTCTCATTACATTGACTCTCAAAAACTAGGTTTCATTTTACATTCATTTTACAAGTGATACTGAACACATATGATATTGAGAAACTTTTCTAGCTTCTAGGAGGGCAGATGAGAGACTCACAATCTCTTACTATTTTTGTAAACATAGTGCCCAGAAATTTACTCAAGTCTTCTAAGGCTACGTTTTTCATTACTCCAAATGGGGGGAAAACTGAACGCCTGTATTCAGTCTGAATTTTGGGTCTTAAGCAATCATCACCCGTGATAAATTGCATAATAGACATATCTCTAGAGGGGAGTACATCTACTCTTCTTTCTCTGGCTTCCCTGGGGAAATATCTAATCACCTTCGACATCCTGTCCTTACAAGGATAGCAACAGAGGGAGGAGGAAGAGGAGGTTACATGTGAAACATATAAACTACTTGGAACACAAGTATCATCTAAACATTCCATTAATGTGGGCAGCATTTCTTTGTTACTGCAGGATTACCCTGTATAATTCTGGTATTTAGAGAAAGTTCCCTACAGGCTAATGGTTTCATATATGAATTTTGGGCTTTAGGAGGCATTTCAAGTTATACAGTGGCCTCATGTATTATCATAATTTGGAACAGTAGAAACATTAACTGAACTTTGTACCCTCCTTGAGTGATTAAGTTGTACTTTAAAGGGAGGTTGATAAGTAACCAAAGAGAGGGATACTAAAGAACTAAAACTAGAATAGTAAATTGTACTACATGCCCCCAAGCAAGCTGAGAAATACAAGAAAACACTTTTTCACCATAAATTATCTAACGTGTGCCGAAAGATTGGTCTGCTGTAAGTGGCATTGGTGACTCCATCACACCTCTGGCCTGCTAAGATTTCAAGGTAAAATGAAGGTTCCTGATAACAATAATAAAACAATAACAAAACAACCAAGAGTTCATTTTTTCCTAAAACCCTAAATCATAAAGTCATCCTTATATTCTCAATTATTTATTTTTAATTTTTTTCTTATTGTATGACACATAACCTTAAATCTCCTTTTTGGAACAAAGTACAATACAAACTTTTAAAAAAAAGAAGCAAACCAACAAATACACAGATAAATCATACTCAGGAGATTCCTTTCTTTCATCTAAAGATTTGATCTGTGGTAAACTATAACTTTCTTTGGGAGAGATCATGTTTTAAATGATCTTATAACTACGATATGAAAGAGTACTTGAGTCTTAGAGAAGAATTTCCTAGAAAATAAAAAGTGAGATCTGCCAGCTTTTTCTGAGAGGCAAACATGCCAGAACTTTCGCTTGTTCTAATTTTGGCCTAAGAACAAAACTGTTTTACCTTTAAAACTGAGCACCAAAATCTTTGTCCCTCAAAAGTAAAATGCTCAGATATATCCATCTTCTACTTTCTGGGACATAAATCACATTTAAGTATCAAATTTAAAAGAAACCCCTCCCTCACATTCTTTTATTATACTCCAAGGCAAATAATCAAGTTGACTATCCAATAGTCACATAACCCATAAGAATAAAATGTTAAAGGATTTTTATCAAAGAGATTACAGAAAACCAGTCCTTTTATCTAATGGATTGTTTCTGATTTTTCTGGTCCTTTAAATTTTCTCCTCTTCTGTGTTTAAGACAAATTATCAGATCAGTAATACATGATACTTGAACCTTGAGATTTCAGGCTCAGGAATGATATGGCACATGCAAAACAGGCATTACAACAATTACACAATTACAATTGTGCTTTGCGGAAACTATGGTGTAATTTCCTGAAAAATAGTTCAAGTCATAAAAATGCAGTGCACTGACCCCCCGGAGAGAATTGTGTCCACAGGTCCGGGAACGATGTCTGTTGTCCAACACCCTCACACCACGTCTGAGCCCTTGTGCTCCATGTGGTTTTTCTCTCAGGGGTCATTATTGGGTTTCATAATGATTAGTTTGTGTATGAAAAAGGAAAGCTCAAGACTATAATTTCATATATGCTTTAAAAAAAAAAGCATATAAAGAAAATTCAGTAGTGAGACAAGTAATCTCCTGGAGCCTGCTGTGACCAAGAGTATACCTGTGAGAAGGCTGAGCTGATAAATGAGTAGTCTCAGCATGTATGGGGACAAACCACAGAGGGGAAAGCTTTGTGTCCCTCTAGCTTAGGGATCCCTGCTCTCCCGATTTCCCCTTGAGACACAAGGAGAGCTCCCATGGAGAAACAGAGAGCAACTGTGAAAGCCAATGACTATTGGGGCCATACGTCAGAAATTAAGTGACAAAAATAGGGTGGATATTTCTTTTCATTTTGGCAACCACATACTTACAGAGATACTTTTCAGTAAAGGCCTATGTGAAGGGTAGACTGAGGAAAAGTGGGAGTAAAAGCAAGAGCCAGAGGTAAAAAGCTCATCAGGCACTGAGGACCTGGAGGAAGAGTTAAAGCCACATAAGGAGTGAGGGAGGCAGTGCACACACCTAGTGAGTGGTTCTTTAGCCTCTCACCTGCAAAGTCTCTTTTCACTACAGATTCCCAAGTCCTCTCCCCTGAAAAGGAAGCGAAAAGAAAAACCTGGCTTTAAATCCTGGGTTGGCCCCTCACTGTGTGTGGGACCCTGAGCCAGTTACTTCATAGCTCTGAGCCTTTGCTTCCTCATCTGTGACGAGGAATAACTATAGGAGAACTGGTCCAAGAAAACACCTGCAACATTGCTTGGCACATAGTTCAATAAATGTGAGACTTCATTATAATCTTATCAACATAACTTCCCTTAAAAAAAAAAAAAAAGGTGTTCAAAACATGTCCCATCCCCTCCAGTTGTAAGTAAGATTTAACAAAAAGGATAGGTAACTTCCTCATTTCCCTTCCTTTGGTGAAATAAATCAAGGAGTTTTCTATATTTTTATTTGCATTCATCTTTGTATTTCTCTCCATACAAAAAGTACATCCGCCAAATGAACAGCATAAAAATTAACATTCTTGTTTCTTTCAGAGTAGACAGTTTGGCAGCAAAGAAGTAGGGAGCCTGTGTTCCCCTGGGGACAGAAAATTCAGTGGTAGAAACTGGGAAAGAAAAGTCTGTGGAAAGAAAAAAGGGAATGATGGAAACATCTGAGGTCTGGTCTCTGGATTTTTTACTGGGAGGATGCCATTTGGCCTGATAAAGACCAAGTTGTCCTGCCCAATCATCTAACCTAGTGGTTCTCGACTGAAGAAAGTAGTAGGCTAAGAGCTGAGAAAGGGAACTAGTGATAACACTGGACATCTGAGCATTAGGCTGAAAAAGACAAGTTCGGTTAAATCAGGTTACAAAAGTCATACGTATGCCCTTCTTGACTGAAAATGTCTGCTGAAAGGGACATATGATTTTCATATACATTCCCTCAGTTGAAAGCTTTATTCTAGCAAGCAGCCATCATGTCTAGACTGAACTAATGCAACAGTCTCTACTCTTCATCATTCCACTCTTTTCCAGACTGTGGTCCAGTCTCTCCAAGGAGCCCGAGTTATCTTTGTAAAATACTTTGTAAAAGTATATCACTCCCTGATTAGAACATATGACACTTCAAGTAAATTCATATTCCTGCCATAGCCTGTGAGATCCTGCCTTATCTGGCCCTTACTTTATTTCTAACCTTCTTCTGTACCCCACACCAAATAGTCATTATGAGAGTACTCTACTGGCCCCTCAATCCCCCCAGCTTATTCTGGCCTCAGGCCTTTGCACTGCTTATTGCTTATTAGAGCTCTCCTCTTGCAACTGCTCACAGTGACCAAGCCTTATTTCAAATATCACCTCCTTCTCCAAACTAGACCCTCAAAATAATTTGAACAGTGTTTATATATTCAATTGATTGATGGCTTCAGTCTTGTTTCTTATGTCTGTTATTCAAGGCCTAGCCTCCTGTCAACAGTCAATAGCCTTTTAGATAATCTATACAGAGAAGCTTGGGATAAAATCTCAACAAAGTCCAGATCAGAGCTGCAGATTCTAAAAAAAAAAAAAAAAAAAGTAAGAGGACATTTGGGGTGCTCTGCAATTCTGCTTGATAATTCTGTTACTAAGATAGTCACTTAAGCTATAAGAATGAAAGATTGATGAAAATAAAAAATCATTTCAAATTCACAAAAGGTCCAATGAAAGTTCTCTTTCACAGAAATAAACATAGTTAACACCATTTTAAGCTAATATGATATTTGAAATTGGAAAGAATGAGTCACAGATCTTATTAATAAGAAAATGTGGCACAAACATGGTATCTGTTGGGGAAGTTTACTTATCCATACTTTATAATTAGGCCCATGACTTCTTTTCCTCATATGAGGCTAATTTCTTTTGCAAGCTCAAAGCGAATCTTGTTTTAAAAACAGTTCAACGTTCTCAGCTTGTGTTGATGTCCAGATAACCAGTTGTTTCAGATATAACTTTTAAACAGACAATAATAAAGCACATATAGTAAATGGATATTCAAATACTGATGCCATAACAAAATGTTATCTCTTTATAATTTTTAGAGAATCCTTCAGCACAGATCTTCAAGACTCTGGCGTTCACTTCAACCAATTGTTTTCTAAGGCTACAGGCAACTTAACTCAGAATTCCCTGCAAGGCCTCTTAAACATACAGATTCCTGAGCCCCCTTCATAGAGTTTCTATTTCTGTTTCTAGAGATCTAAGTTGAGGTCCAGGAATCTGTATTTGTTTAAAAGGCTTCCCAGGTGTTATTGAGGAGTGCCAGGCTTAGAAAACAGTGATTTTATTATTTTATTTTACGTATTTATTCTTGCCTTGAAATAAGCTTTAGAAGCTTATTTTATTTTCTTCACATTTTAATTTAAATTCTAGTTAACTTATATGGTAAAATTGGTTTCAGGTGTAGAATTGAGTTGTTCATCACTTACATATAACACCCAGTGCTCATCACAAGCACTCATTCATACCCATAATACATTTAGCCCATTCCCCACCTACCTCCCTCAATCACCCCTCAGTTTATTCTCTATAGTTAAGAGTCTCTTATGGTTTGCTTCTATCTAGCTCTCCCTCTCTCTTAATCTTTTCCCCCTAGAAAAACAGGGATTTCTTTTTTAAGATTTTGTTTATTTATTTGAGAGAGAGGAGAGAGTGCATGGAAAATAAGCAGGATGAAGGGCAGAAGGAGAGGGAAGGATTCTCAAACAGACTCTTTGCTGAGCACAGAGCCCGATCTCACAACCCTGAGATCACGACCTGAGCCAAAAGCAAGAGTCAGGTGCTTAACATACTGAGCTACCCAGGTGCATCCTAAAATGATTTTAATCCAACCTCCAACTCAGTCGAGAACCCTTTCATGCACATTCCTTGTTACTCAGATGTGTTTTGAGCTCTTCCAGGGTGGGCAATCTCACTTCCATGTAGTTTGTTAATCTTTGTCGGAAATGTCTGATTCTCAGAAAGCTACTATTTACATTAAACTGAAACGGGTCTGCCAGTGACTTCCTCACATCCACCTAGGGCTGCCTTCTAGCCTGATAACTTATACATTTTAATACAGCTTTCACGTCTACCCATGTTTTTCTTCTACAGATAATCAGTTTCCACAAACAATTATTCACAGATCCTTTATCATCCAAGGTACCCCTGCATCCCAACACAGCATCTATACTCTCTTTTCAGAGCTTTCTCCACTACTGTCAGACTAGAGTCCCTAGAACAACTATGAACCACTTGAGGCAGCAACATGTTGCCAGAGATCATAGGGAATTGGACATACCCTATAAATTGGTTCTCAAATTCTGATGTACTAAATGATGCCATAATGTGAAGACATTGTCACCAGTCTGTGGCGAAATGAGAAAAATGGCAAAGTTCATTCAAACTAAAAGGCTATACTTGATTTCTATACTATATCCTGTCCAAATCCTTTTAAAATTTATTTTTTTTAATAGAACAATACGGATATGAGTTTGCTTGGTTGGTTTGTTCTACTAGAAAGTCAGCCATCCTATGTTGATGAGCCCCATTTCTTTAAAAGTTGAACTGTCCATGAAGACCAGAATCTGGGAGCCACTGCCCCAGCTTTGCCTCCCTTGATGATATACTATGTTCTATAATCCAACTCTTGCCTGATGAACACGAACCATATCACAAGGCACAGTGGCTCACAAACCATTAGAGCACTAGACTCAATGGAAGTTTATGAAAACACAGATTTCCAGAGTGCACTACCAGAAATTATGGTTCAGGAGGTCTGAGGTAAAACCTGGTATCTACATTTTTAAAGGTCCCTGAATGATCCTGCTAATCATCTGGGATTAGAAAGCTCTTTCATCATGTGCATTTATTCAGTATGTCTCTTTTATGTATTTATGACATAGTATCACCAGGAAACAGAGTTGATTAGGACAGCAGAAGTCTGGTCAAAAGGAGCCAAGCAGATACTGATATAAAAATATTCATCCTGCTTCCTCTTTAAGCATGAACACATCTTCAATTATTATCCTTCTCTGCTCTTTTAGCCTTTCCCTTATCTGGCCAGGTTCTTTGGTTTAGGTTTAGACTTCCTGGCTCTATCTGCCCAACTCCACCCAATAAACTATCCCCAGCACCCTTGGGTCTTATCAACATTCCTATTAAAAATTAGTGCTGAGAACTGGGTATAATATTAATACATAATAATCCCCTTGGTAATCTAGATGCCTAACTTTGTTAAAATAGCTTCAGATCATCTTCACTTTTATAGAGGCAGCAGCACACTAACGTTGTTTGAGGTTTGGACCAATCCGCACTATCTGGTTGCACCTAAATTCAAAGAAGCAGTTCTCCTTCATTTAATACAACCGACACTTAAAAAACTTCCAGTGACACATCAAAGGAAACAGTCAACAAATCCAAGAGACAACCGACAGAATGGGAGAAGATATTTGCAAATGACATATCAGATAAAGGGCTAGTATCCAAAATCTATAAAGAACTTATCAAACTCAATACCCAAAGAACAAATAATCCAATCAAGAAATGGGCAGAAGACATGAATGGACATTTATGCAAAGAAGACATCCAGATGGCCAACAGACACATGAAAAAGTGCTCCACATCACTCGGCATCAAGGAAATATAGATCAAAACCACAATGAGATACCACCTCACACCAGTCAGAATGGCTAAAATTAACAAGTCAGGAAATAACAGATGTTGGCAAGGATGCGGAGAAAGGGGAACCCTCCTACACTATTGGTGGGAATGCAAGCTGGTGCAGCCACTCTGGAAAACAGTATGGAGGTTCCTCAAAATGATGAAAATAGAGCTACCCTATGACCCAGCAATCACACTACTGAGTATTTACCCTAAAGATACAAATGTAGTGATCTAAAGGGGCATGTGCAAATATTTATAGCAAATATTTATAGCAGCAATGTCCACAATAGCCAAACTATGGAAAGAGCCCAGATGTCCATCAACAGATAAATGGACAGAGAAGGTGTTTTATATATGTATATATATAGATATGTATATCTATATACACACATATATATGTATATGTATATATACAAATATGTGTATGTACATATGTATATGTATGTATACATATATGCACATGTATGTATATATGCATGTATGTATACATGCATATATACATGTGTGTATACACACACAATGGAATACAATGCAGCCATCAAGGAAACCCAAAATCTTGCCATTTGCAATGACGTGGATGGAACTAGAGGGTATTATGCTAAACGAAATAAGTCAATCAGAGAAAGACAATTATCATATGATCTCTCTGATATGAAGAATTTGAGAAGCAGGGCAGGGGACTGTGGAGGGTAGGGAGGGGAAAAGTGAAACAAGATGGGACCAGGGAGGGAGACAAACCATAAGAAATTCTTAACTGAGGGCTGCTGGGGGATGGGAAGGGAGGGATAGGGTGGCTGGGTTATGGACATTGGAGGGTATGTCCTATGGTGAATGCTGTGAATTGTGTAAGACTGATTATTCACAGGCCTGTGCCCTTGAAGCAAATAATACATTATATGTTAATTAAAAAAAAATAAAAAATAAAAAAATTATGACTAGAAAAAACAAAACAACAACAACAACAACAAAAAAACAAACTTCTAGTGACACATTTATTCAGGTTAAACACTTTAAGTTATAAATTTTATCACATTTGCTTCAGTATCTTTTCAATAGATATCATTTCATTCTAATTTTTCTATCCAACATGCTCTCTTTTCTAGAGAGTATCTTATATAATGGGTCCTATGTTGTGCAAAGTTGAGAAATATAACATCTGTGATGTCACTCAAATAGCTGATAACATATTTTTTAACAATGGTGGCAGAAAACACAGTGCTAATGCTCTTAATGATTCTGCTTAGAAGTAGCTGTCACCTTTCACATTTCATTGGCCACAGCAAGACACATAGCCAAGACTGACACTGATGGGGTTGGAAGTTCTGAAAATTACGGTCATATATACCTTTCTCCATTCTTTTGAATTTTTTCCCTGTTCTCCAAAGTTTCTCAAAGAATATGGTAGTATTATGATCATATCAATTAGACTGTGTACTGCCCAAAATGTAATTTGTCATGATCTGGGAGTTTGAATTTACCTAAAATATTTGTTATCGTTAGACTCCTCTCATTGTGTATATCAATAACCACTTAATGTAATGATCTCTCGATGTTGTCAGCTTAAAGATCATTCTTCTTGGTATAGGCAGAGGAAAAGCGGATGTGTAGTGTTTTGTTTTAACATGATACCATCATTCTCAAGCAATGGACCTATAATTTTCATCTATTGCTCTGAAAATAGCACTAAAAATTGCTGCTGCTGTCTCTAGTGGTTTTTGTGAGCCTCAGCTAATCTTTGGCTTTAACTCTCTTAAAATTCTTATCCCAGTCCTTTGTATTCCCCTTAGTTATATGTTCTTTCATGCACATGCACCATTTACATAGATATCTTCCAGCTTTATTAGACAGCTTCTCTACCTGCAAATATGCCAGATTTTCTACCTCCACATTTTCTTTCCATTGAGAATATTTTAAATTGTGTTACCAAAATCTCATAATTCAGACTTCCTTATCACCATAGAATTATATTCATTTTTTGAGTCTTTTCTTGAAAATATCTTTATTTTTTAAGATAATATTTTATCAGCTCTTACTTGATACTCCAGAATTATTCTATCCTCATGGGTTTTATTTTATTTTATTTTCATCATGATAAGTGTACTCTAATTTCTCATCCCCTCTTTTTCCCCATACCCCTACCCACCTCTCCTCTGGTAACCACCAGTTTGTTCTCTATAGTTAATAGTCTATTTCTGGGTTTCTCCCTCTCTATTTCTCTCTCCCTTTTCCTATGCTCATCTGTTTTGTTTCTTAAATTCCCCATATGAGTGAGATCTTATAGTATTTGTCTTTCTCTGGCTGACTTATTTCACTTAACATTATACTCTCTAACTCTATCCATGTTGTTGCAAATGGAAAGATTTCATTCTTTTTTCATGGCTGAGTAATATTCCTACAAACACACATACATATATATATATATGTATATATATATATATATGTGTGTGTGTATATATATACTGTTTCTTTAGAAAATGAATGGTCATCTTTCGAGGGACACTTGGATTGCTTCTGTGGTATGGCTAATGTGAATGATGTGGCAATAAACACAGGGGTGCATATATCCCTTTGAATGAGTGTTTTTGTATTCTTTAGGTGAATGTCCAAAGTGTGATTTCTGGATCATAGAGTAATCCTATTTTTAATTTTTTGAGGTTTATTTTTTTGATGGCATGATTATAAGAAGCAATATAGCATAAAGGTTAAGAATTCAATCTCTGAGATGAAATCTGAATCTTGGCTGAGTTTTGGGTTTTCTTATTTTTTATTTTTTACTCATTTTTTTAACTTAATCAACAAATTCCTAGGAATAGAAAGTAAACAAAATCCTATGGATAAGTGAAATGGAGCACAGAAAGCTGCAGCACAGAACAGAAGGGGGCACAGCCTAACTTCAATGAATGGACTTTGGAAAGGCTCCTAGCTCAGCTGAGGAGATATACTGGGGGGACAGTAGAAACAAGGGGCTCACTGAATGTCTTTCAGTAAAATAGCTGCATTAGTTCTCTCTCTCTCTCTCTCTCTCTCTCTGTCTCTCTGTCTGTCTGTCTGTCTCTCTCTCTCTCTCTCTCACACACACACACACACACACACGCTCATAACACACCCCAGGATCTCTGCATTCAGAATAAATGGAAACGCAGGTTCATTCCAAGATAAAAACAGCACAGGAAACTAAAGGAATTGAGTAAGCTTCCTGGGAAAAGTACAGGCTGCTAGTGTGAGCTCTGGTTTACTTTACCCACTCACCCTTAGGCAAATCCTCCAGATAATAAGCTCTACCTACATACAAAGAGCCTTCAATTCAGGGAAGAGATATCTTGGGGAAAGAAACTAGAAAACCTGAAAACTCAACCTGGAATAATCAACCTAAACAAGAGTAAGAATAAACCTAAATAAGAGTAAGAAAGGACTATCAGACATATGAAGAAGACTAACAACATCAGCTGTAGACTCAGTAGAATATAGTGGAACTGCAAGGAAATGAACAAATTGGTTTTTCTTTAATTCTAATTAGAATACTCAGAAGTTTTTAAAAACATTTATTTATTTATTTATTTTAGAGAGACAGGGTGGGAGAGACAGAGGGAAAAAGTGAATCTCAAGCAGACTTCCCCACTGAGTGTGGAGCCTGATGCAGGGCTTGATCTCACAACCCTGAGATCATGACCTGAGCCAAAATCCAGAGTCCAAAGATTAATCAACTAAGTCACTCAGGCACCCGAAGAATCCTCAGAAGTTTTTAAATGATGTTGTAATCTTAAAAACAGAAATAAGAATCTATAAAAATAGCATAGATCACAGTAAGAACCAGGTCTTAGAAATTTTTAAAATGTAAAACTCAAAAATTCATTAAAAAGCAGCAAAAAATTTAAAATATCATAATATAGAATGAAAAAATAGAGATGAAACACATGATGGAGAATATAAGAACCACAAAGTATCAATCCACAGAGTTCAATGTCCAGCCCACTGAGGGTCCAGAATGAGGACAAAGAAAATAAAGGAAAAGAAATTATTTTTTTTAAAAAAAGGAATAAAATACAGAAAGACACAATCCATCACACTGAAAGGGCCCCTGAATATTTTCACCGTCTTATATAGCATTGATTTAATAGACAAACTTAAAGTTGAGAGAACAAGAAACAAAACACACTATTACTGTAGGTGAAAAAAGTAACAACAGAAAACCTGAAACTAATAATATAATACCATATATTAGGAGACAGAATGGAAGAAAAGCTGAGAAGTGTTTCAACAAGTTAAATCTACAACAATCACAGCAGTAAATCAATAATAATTAAAACTGATTAATCTAGAAGTAAGTTAGTAGATTATATTCGCCATAACTAAATACAGTAATACTCATATTACTATAGTTATAGAAGAAACCATTAAAAACGTTAAAAGTGATTTTAACTGAGAAGAATGAGATTTACCAAAAAGAGAAGAGTTTATTATGCCACTGAATCTCTATAGTAGATGATTTTTTTAATTTAGTATCTCGTGCTCTATTCAGGCTAGTACTTTTTTATGCAGCATAAAGCCTTAGGCTTATGTAGACAGCAAGTAATGAACTGTGTGATAAAACAGTATGACCCATGGCCAGGCTCTATGGAAGTATGCAGACAGCTTTAGGTGGGAGTGGATCACTGACTGGGCTGACCTCAGGTGAACGTCATCCCTTGGATAACTACAAAGGCATTTGAGTCTCCTTCCAAAACCCCAGGCAAGACTGTTTTCAGCTTGACTGAGCTGCCAAGATTCCCATACCTCAGTATAAACGAGACTTTTCAATGAATGCTATTCTGTCACTATCAAGCTTGGTTTTAGTTCCTCTATCAAGCTCTCTTTTGCATTAGAATTTAAGAACATAAAACAAGATTCTTTTGTAGTTGTTTTTAACTTCAGTAGTCTCAGCTACTGAGTTGAAATATTTACTTCAACAAAAATGAGTGCCTACTTTGGGCAAGGCACTGTGGGAAATACACATGTAAACCAGATAGATTGGGTCCTCTCAGGGAGATTAGGAACCACCAAATGAGAGAGAGTTGTACTCAACTAATTTTAATACAAGACCAAATGCAAGTGAAATGGAGCATAAAGAAGGAAGAGAAGGCTTTCAATTTAGGAAGGGATCAGGAAAGTCTAAGTACAGAGCTGTCAGAAGTGAGCTGGGATCCTGGGCCTTGCGTCAACAGGATGCCTTCTGGCTAGTGCTGTGATACAGCTGTGACTTGGTACATAATCTGCCAGCGATGTTATCTGAGCTGTACCTGCCCTGGCCAAAGACAATGTCACTATCTCTAGTTTGAAGTGGCTTTTAATTTCTGCTGAGTAAATGCTACAATCATTCAAAATGCCTTGCTTACCCACATATACGCATTTTCCTTAGAAGATATGAATTTGTAAAGAATAACAAGTTTAGAATTCTGTGTTGTAGTATAGGCAAACCAGAACTCATTCATAACTCCAACTAACTCCAAACTTCTGGGTTGTTTCTATTTTAAAAGCATCTCTCAACATGTGTTCATGTCCCTGTGTCTACATTTTATCCGCAAATCCGGAAGATTAAAGAACCAGAGAATGTTAAAATTGGAAGGGATCTCGGCTATTATTCAATATAATCCTATCATTTTACAGATGAATTAACTAGGCCAAGGTACAGTAAATTGTGACTTCCCAAGGTTACACAACTATGAAGAGGAAAGACTGGACTTAAACCAACTTTTTGAATTCAGATCCAGAAGCTCTTTCTTCTGGAGACTATGGTGAAAGAAAAATAGGGGGACAGAAAAAAATGAGATAATAAAGAAATAAAAAGTAATGCTTAATTAAGTTATTGGCAATAGATCTAGAATTATCAGAGTTTCTGAAATAAACTCCAAATAACTTTAAAGGGACATATTTTTATTGAGACTTATCTACTTGGACAAAATGCACACATATTGGTTACCAAAATACAAAATATTTCTTTTCAAACTATTTTAATTAATTTTTAAATTACTTAAACTATTAAATAATTGTTTAAAAAAATGAATAGTTCTGGGGCGCCTGGGTGGCTCAGTGGGTTAAAGCCTCTGTCTTTGGCTCAGGTCATGATCCCAGGATCCTGAGATCGAGCCCTGCATCGGGCTCTCTGCTCGGCGGGGAGCCTGCCTCTCCCTCTTTCTGTGCCTGCCTCTTTGCCTATTTGTGATTTCTGTCTGTCAAATAAATAAATAAAATCTTTTAAAAAATGAATAGTTTTATTTTGTTAAAATATAGGGAAATGGTAATTAGCCAACCATCTACTACACATATATAATTTTTGTTTCATCAAAGCAAAAACAGGAATTAGTTTTAAAATAGGTAATCCCTTGTTATACCTAATATTATACATCCAGAGACATCATATTTTTAAGATAGACCATGTTAGAATAAAGACTGTATTGTATTTGTTCATGACTATCAGCATGTCATATAGTACTTGGCTAATAGAATATCTTGATAAATAGTAGTTGAATAAATAAATTAATACCATATTGCATTGAATTTTCTACCAACCTTTGTAAAGCATACATTATGTCCAATACCATATGGACATCTGAGAACCATATGGTCCAATACCATATTTTACCATGTGAATATGGTAAAAATATGGCCTATAATACCATTATTTGGATGTAATTCAAATGAAGTTCAAAACTTTACCTACCCTTGATTTAAAATCAATCCATCCTTTCCCAAAATGGACTCCATAATTAAAGGCCTTTCTCTAGACCCAGCTGTAAGTAAATCCTAGGTGAAGCCACAGACTGTGCAGAATACTGCTTCTGCTTTCCTCCCTTCTTTACCCAGCCTGAAAGGTTCTGGAGGTGGAGCCCACACCTGGCCCCAGACCCTGCTCCCAAGCTCAAAAGAGGGCTTCTAGACTTGCCAAGAGTTTCCAGATCAAATCACCAGATGCCTTCTCAGTAGTGCTCTATAGACCACTAACAGGCTAACTAGGAGACACCCCTGGAATTGTGGAGGGAACTTCTCATCCAGAGGGCTGTTTGCCAGGGCATAAGTTATAGAAGTATACATCAGAAAGAGAACAGAGAGATAACTCACAAAGTTTAATAGAGAATATTAAGAACCTCACTGAGGAAGTTCAAGATAGATCCTAAGTATAAAAGGCATTTATTTAAGAATGAAAACTTTTTAAAATATTATGCATATAAATAAGAAGTTAACACAGCTCTTATTATTTTCTTCCTCCATTTTATAGAAATAAGAAAAATGTTTTGAAAACTGATGTCACTGAGGTTTTCTAATTATTTAAAAAACAACAAATGAAATGAGTACTTCTAACCTTTTTTGGTATGTTTATACAACAAAAATAGGAATGTTATAATAGCCTCTAACTTGTCTATTTTAATGTCTGCATATTTATACAGCTAACTATAAACAAAATATTACAAGTTTGGCCTTTTTTTTCAATTATTTGTATGTAAAGTCACTTGAAGTATAAAATGATATTTTCCCCTATTATCCTATTAAAGATATAACCAAGACCAAGATATTGAGAAAAATAAAAACATACGGCAACAGTTAGGGTAGCCGGGTTCTTCCTACCTTGGCTTCTAACACTGAGTCACCGTTGATGTTCTAGACACTTGCCCCACCTCCAACTTATCTCCAGCTGAGAAACAAAGACCTGAAACACAGTTATGCACAGAGAAAGGAGGAAAAGCTGCCAAGAGTGGTTTGCAAGTTTTGATAACCTCTGTGTGAGGTTGACTGTGGCTCTTCAAGACCATTTGATGTCCTGTGTTCCAAGTCCACTTCAGAAGGGGACAGCAGCCCCAGGGAGGAGGCAAAAGTCAAAGGTAGGACTTGATGCACAGGATCTAGAAACTCATCAGGACTGAGCCACACCCCAGGAAGAAAGATTTTTGCACTAACTCCAGGGGGGAGAAAAACCCTGATAGCTCAACTTTGCACTTTTCTAACAAAACTGAACCAAGAGTTAAACATAATCTGAAAACTTTCAGCCCAAATGAAGATTTTAAGAGATGCTATCAGGGAATGAAGAAATAACAGCTTGCTCATTTTATGAGCAATGTAAGCACTGAAAGCATGTTTCCTGTTGTGAATATTCTGAGACACACATTCATTCTTATCTGATGGCAAGAAGAGAAAACAACTGCAAGAAGGGTATAAGAAAAAGAAGAAGGAAAGCCAGATATTTAGTCACAAATTTGTGGATAGACATACATTAGCATATGGAACAATTATCTTGAATAAACTGATCATCTGTTTGGCAGTTTGATTCTGGATGCAGCTTGGACTTTTCTAGGACTCTGGAGGCTGGAGAGCTGAACTTTCCCACAAGGTCAGGGAGATCTATTTGCTCACTAGGTTAATCCAAACTGGACTTCCTTGTTCTTGCATTCACTGTTTGCATGAAGAAATTACACTTTGAACTTTTTCTTCAACTACAGTAATTAAATATTTCCACTGAGTTTGTGACCTATTTTACCTGAAATGTGATAACGCCTTATTTTATTTTTTTCTAAAATATTCTTAACCTCAGTAATTTTTATTCTTTCTAAACACTTTCTTTAATGTGTCCTTCCTTTTCTCATTTTTCAGATTTTTCCTTTTTTCATTTTAAATTTCTTTTCTTTTGTCATTTTCTAAGTAGTTAAAAAGGAGAAAAAAAAATGGAAATAAGCAGAGAATGCTCACTGGAGTAAATGCTTCCAGCATGACTTTCCCACGGAAGTTTTCCACATGCAGGGCAGGTAAGAAGTAGATAAAGTATTGCGAGTTGTGAAAGGCCACTGACTCCCAGCTCATATTTGCAAAGTTAGACCTCTGATATTACCACCCAAGGAGGCTCTATATCCTCCCAGAGATATGCCACAATATTAACAGAAGACATTTATCTCACTAGATTAGAAACGTGTTCCATGGCTAATTGTACCTCTTATAGTCTGCTATGAACAAATATTCATTCACATATATAACTTCATATTTGTATCTTATAATTTCTCATAAAAAATAAAATTAAACATATTGTATGTTTTCTGCATCAAAAGGGCTAATTTGTTAAATGTAAGTGTGTAAGAATGTTACTTCGTATAATCCCATTTGGACAGCTCATTCTTAACAATTCCTAAAGCCTCAAGAAAAGCAATAAAAAGCCTTTCCAAACTTTGAGATAAGCTGGTCACAGATTATAACAAATGTGTTATAACTCTGAAAATGGCTCATGCTACAGAATTCTTTATTTCACCTTTTCTTTTCCAGCAGCTCTAAACCACTTAGTGTTCTCTATACATGGCAAACTCTCTCATGCTCCTGTACATGTTACTCCTTCTGCCTCAAATATCATTCTCTACTTCATCTTATTTCTCTTCCAAAGTGATTCAGTTCAACTCCACCCTCTCTGTGTGACTTTCTCTGATAACTTCTTGCATCTATTCACCTGCTAGGCACTGTGCTAGATGTTAAGTCAGCAAAATGAAAACACTGCACCTACCCTCAAGATGCATGTATAACACAGTGGTCCAAAGGGGTATTTCGGGAACATTTTGTGATAAGGGTCAGAAAGAGGATCAGGGAAGGTTTCCTGGATGAGGTAAGAGCTGAATCAAAATTTGAAAGGCATGTAGAAACGACTTAACAGAAGAAAGAAGGAGGGGAGGTCATTCAAAACAGAAACTATGATGAAGCAAGGCTGGGGAGAAAGAATGCTAATTGAGAGGTAAATATGCCATTTAAGGGAGAGCAGATTTCATTTTTCTTTCCTTGAAGGCAATAGGGATCATTTTAAACAAAGAAATGAGATGATCTGATGTACCTTTTAGAAACTAGAGATCAGATCAGAGAGAACAAGACTAAGGCAGTTAGGAGACTTCTTCGTAAAGGAGATGATATGTGTACTTAGAATGGGAATGAAGGAGATGAGAGAGAATTTGCAAATTTGAAAGAGATAACTAAGAAGTGAAAGGCCTTGGTGATAGATTGGGTGTGATATACAAGGGATGGAAACTAGTCAAGAGGGAACCCCTAGTTTCTCTGCCTTCTTCCTTGGTGGACAGTGAGAACTTCATTGAGATCAGGAATATAAGAGGCTGAGTTTTGAATTTGTTGAACAGGAGAGGCCTGTGGAACATCTATGATGAAAGGCAACTGTCTGTGTGGCCACTACTTGTCGCATGACCTCACATTACCACGCTGGGATTATCTGTCTTCTCTAACTTCAACTTCCCCTAGATAAGAAAAACTGTCCAATCTAAAAACCATCCCTTCAGGATACCTAAATGAGCCCATGCTCCCTGTGACAGACAAAGCTCTCCCATTCTCTCTCTCTCTCTTTCATTAAAGCAGTGCTAACTCAGAAGAAATATCCTGTAAGGCTGGAAGTCCATTACCCCTTCTGGAGATAGCAAAAACATGCACTGAAGAAAGAAAGGCTATTTTCCCTCTATTTTAATTCAATTTTGAATTCTATTTCCTACCCATTTTCAAAGGGACCATTGTTTCAGAAGAACTGAGTACTTTCTAAGGTAAATAAATAGAGTGAATAACAATCTTGTTTAAGAGTCCAACTTGTTAACAGAAAACATGTGTAGACTTAAGCATTAAAAATAAATATGCCTTTAAAGATGACCTGGGAGGCTTCTTACCTGCCAAGAATGGAGTTCAAGACCTCAGAAAGTCTGTTTTCCCAGAAATGATAGATTATATTGCTAATGATGGCAAGGGCATTAAACTGTAAGTTTTTTTTCTCTCCCTATAATTTTGGTACTATTTAGGTAAGTTTTATAATAGTCTGAAATAAGAGAAGTACTCTCAAGACTGATCTTGGGTTGTGAAAATTGGGTCTATGATTTCATCCTTTGGAAGAATGTTTTCAGCTCCTGCTTTTCTTTCCAGGCATGTACATTTGGGATGAGCTCTTCTTATATTTGAATTACATCTTAGTGGTCTTGGTTCTGTTGGTTTACACAAGTATAAATTCATTTTTAGAGCATTTCCTGTCATATGTGGTTTAGTTTAATTGAGCATTTTTAAAGTTTTTTTTTAAAGAAAGAGAGAGGGGTGGGGGACAGTGAGGAAGGGAGACAGACAAGCAGACCCTGTGCTGAGCACAAAGCCCCACTTGGAACTAGATCTCAAGACCCTGAGATAGTGACCTGAGCCAAAACCAGGAGTTGGCTGTTTAACCAACCGAGCCACCCCAGCACCCCTAATTGAGCATTTTTAATAAAGAGTATAGTTCTTTTTTCAATATTCTTATTTATTCCAAATTAGAGGATGATTTCTAAAGGCTGTTATGAATCAACATGACAATTACCAGCAGCAGAATGTCTCTAAATGGACCATAGGGAGTGGCAGACCCAGAGGCAGGTCAGCTTGTAGAAGAGAAATTGATGTTGTCTTCCACATTCAATGACTTGTCTGGTTTTCAAATGATGAATAAACAGATGAGTCAGTTTCTCTTTTTCTAAGGGACTTTACATGATTAGGGTCAGAAACTCAGCAAAGAAAAATCTTCCTTGGTTTTATAATGGTGAGCTGATGAGATGCCACAGTGATTCATTTTAAAGGTGCTGGCTATTTTCAAACAACTGCTGAGAGACCTTGCTGTTCCCTGAACTTGGGAGGCTGGTTCCAGCACATGCACAAATTCTGCTTGCCATATGAGCAAAAGTGAGATCATACGGGTTGATGCTGGCAGAGTCTCTGAGAGTGCAGTAATTCATGCTGTCAGTTACTATCAGCAGCAATTTGCTTCTGGATTGGTTCCTGTGAGCACTCATGTGAGTATTCTGCACAAAGGACCAGAGTGCAATATTCTCTTGGATTTCAGGGACTTAGTGCAGTTTCAACATATAATCAAAAGTGCCACGTAGTTCACCACCTCGCATTTTGTTTTAAAGAGACAGAGGCTTAAAATTAGATTCCTTTCTTCTCTCCAAAAAAGGAACGTGATGGCGGTGTGGATCTATCTTTAGAGCTCTCTGTTGGTGCTTCAGTGGAATCTGGGCTGTTGGTAAAGTGTAGAGTACTTTTTTTTTTTTTTTAACTAAATGTCATTCCACTGTCTCTACAATAATAAAAATCAAAACTTTGCTTACTCACAAAACTTCACTTATTAAATTCAACTCACATATATGGTCAAATCTTTAAATATTTTATTTTTATTTATTTGTCAGAGAGAGAGAGCAAGAGAGTAGGAGAATAAGCAGAGTGAGAAGCAGGCAGAGGAAGAGACTGCCAAGCAAGGAACCTGATACAGGACTCCATCCCAGGACCCTGGGTTCATGACCTGAGCCAAAGGTAGATGCTTAACTGACTGAGCCACCCAGGTGTCCCTATGATCAACTCTTAATTACTATAAGGCAAATATAAAGGGAAATGAAAAGTTCCCTCCAATTGTTTAGTATCATAATGGTACATTCCTCCAAATTAAGTACAATTTCTACAAAATTCTATGTCAGAGAAGTTTGGATGCTACAGCACCAGCTTAAAGGAACATTACAAAAGAACCTCTGTGGGGACACCTGGGTGGCTCAGTCGGTTAAGCATCTGACTCTTGATTTCAGCTCAGGTCATGATCTCAGGGTCCTTAAGCCTTGTGTCCAGATCCATGTTCAGTGTGGAGTCTGCTTGAGATTCTCTTTCCCTCTGCCCCTCCCTCTGGCTTGCTCCCATTATCGCTGAAATAAATAAATAAATAAAATCTTTAAAAAAAAAAATCTCCGCAAAACAATATAACTTCATTGAGTTCCAAATAACTTTAAGACATTAAGAGCTCTCAGGATGCCTGGGTGGCTCAGTTGGTTAAGTGGCTGCCTTCGGCTCAGGTCATGATTCCAGTGTCCTGGGATGGAGTCCCGCATCCGGCTCCTTGCTCAGCGGGGAGCCTGCTTCTCCCTCTGCCTCTGCCTGCCAGTCTGTCTGCCTGTGCTCACTATCTCTCTCTCTCTCTCTCTGACAAAAATAAATAAATAAAATCTTAAAAAAAAAAAAGACATTAAGAGCTCTCTTGCTACCAATGTACCCACTAGTCTCTTTCTGTTTAATGCTTACTATTGAGAATCCATGGGATTCAGGATTATGGAACAATCCTGAACAGAAAGAGTTTAGGAGGAAGGAAAAGACGCTCCCTGTGTCTGAGAAATGGTAGTTTAGTTTCACTCAGAAAAGTGAAAAATACACCCAAGTCTCAAGTGCCACTGTCAACAACATATATATTCTTTTGTACTAATCTATAATCTCTTAACTGTTTCCAGTTGAAAAATTACTTCCATACTATATCAAGCTCCAAAGTCCTCAAAACCGTGGCATCTTACCTGATAAACATTATTACTCAGCCATAAAAGAGGAGATCATGCCATCTGCAACAACATGGATGGACCTAGAGGATATTATGCTAAGTAAAATCAGTCAGACTGAAAAAGACAAATACCGTATGATTTCACTTATATGTGGAATCTAAAAGCAAATGAAGAAACAAATAAAAAGCAGAATGAGTCCTATAAATATAGAGAACAGACTAATGGCTGCCAGTGGGGAGGTGGGGGTGGGGGGCTGGGCCAAATGGGAGAAGGGAAGTGGGAGATACAAGCTTCCAGTTATGGATGAAGAAGCCACAGGAATAAAAGGCACAGCATAAGGAATATAGTTAATGATATTGTAATAGTGTATGGTGACAGATAGTAGCTATACTTGTGGTAAATGTAGTGTAATTTATAGACCTATAGAATCACTAAATTGTATACCTGAAACTGAGGTAACATTGTGTGTCAACTATACTCAATAAATAAATAGTCTTTGTCAGATAACCCCCCCAAAAAAATTTCTTATGTTTAAGATCTACCTTCCTCTACCTCTAGAATATAGACTAATGAGGGGAGGGACTTCTGTTTCTTCACTGACATATTCCCAGGGCCTGGAACAGGGCATGGTGCATGGGAGGCACTTAATAAAAATGTGTTGAATGAATTAATAGTGTCCTATTCTTCAGCCTAAAGTCCTACCTCCTGAACAAGTCTTACTAGCCCCTCTGTTACTGACTTCTGCTCAGTCTGCTGGCATCTTCTCTCTCATCACTTTACCTCTATATAATTCAGCCAAATGCAGATTGTATGCAGTTTCTTAAATGTACCATGTTTTGTCTCCCTGGAGGCCTTTGCACATGTTCCTCCATTTAGAAGACTTTCCTCTCCTACTCCCCTGTTCCCTTCTCTGGGAAATTTTTCTTCGTTCTTCAGTCTCTTGTTTCAGAAAGTCTTAACCTGGTGTCCAAAACAGAGCCAAACAGGCTTTTAGTACCCTGTGATTCCACAGCAGCACTTACCATTCGGACAAGTCATTGCTATATGGCAATGACATAACTAGTGGCATCATGATATTTGTGAAATTATCCATCAGTATTTAGGCTCCAAAGGAGCTCACAAAGAAATTAACATGATCCTCTTAGAACTGGCACAAAAATATTTTTTAAAAATAATCAGGATATACTGGAAGAAAGTCACAACAGTATAAGGAAACCATCATATCTCCAAAACTACCGAGTGGAAGCACCACTCCAGATGAACGATTAAAACATAAATAAGCAGCATCTGTGTGAAAGCTAATAGATTGTCCCATAGATAGTTGCTTCTTGCTATTCAAGTCTCAGTAAAATGTCACTTCCTCAGAGAGGATATCATTGACTATCCTATGGAAAGTTACCCCAGTCACTATTGCCCTGCTTATCACCTTCCTTTCAAGTCTCTCTCTTTGATATTGTCTTAATCATTTCTGTGCTTACTAGTTTATTTTCAGTTCTCACCTCTAAATGACAGTCCATGAGAACAGGGACCTTGTGTATTTTGTTCAGTGTTTTTTATTCCTAGAACCTAGATGAGAGCTTGGCACTCTAGCAGATATTCAATAAATTTTTTTTAATTTAAAACATTCTTTATTAATGCTATTATTACAGTGATAATTCTTCTTGTACTTTTTTTTTGCAAATTGTGCAAGTTGTAGGTCATAATACAGAACACATTCATGTGGACATTCATGTGGACTATACCCCAGACTCTTTTTAAATCCCACAACTGCAAATAACATAGCACAGAATTTCTACCATTTTAGGTACTGCATTATATCCAGTTTAACATCTCAATCTTATCAGTTTTTGTGCAGCAGACCTTTGTCACTCTTTGTAGCCACCCTAAATCTTTTTAACATTTTTCCTATATATGAGGAATCTCAAACTTTTTTATCATACTTCCACAAGGTGGAAGCCAGAAACCCACTTTCTCAGACACTAGCTCTCTATATCACTATTACTACCAATAAGAAACATCCACATACAACTTGGATTTGTAAGAGAACTCTGAATTCATAAGCAGAAACTATCTAAAAATTCATTTTCTGGTGAGTGTAGTTGGATAGGTACCCAGGTTTGGGGAAAGCCATGGTAGAAATTCTGGCATCCACTGACCAGAATAAGCAATGGAAGTTATGGTGTCTGTGTCCAGCAATGATACCAGTGTGGCTTTTGCTGGACCCATCAGTACTGTTCTTTAGGAATTGGTCCTGAATGCATGGCATCTAAGTCTGATTCTTTGGTTCTTCCAGGAAATCTATGAACCACATGATATCCTCTAATAAATTCCTTTCCTGCTTAAGGAAACTAAAAAGAGATTTGTTGTTTGCAACTTAAACAGATAAAACATATGACTATGAATTATTATTCTGTGTTTTTTAATTTATTCTAAAATATTTAAGACATTCACAAAGGCCATTTTTTTCTTAGCCCTAGAATTTTTCCATATATACCCATCACTGGAGGTAGCAGTTGGCCTTCTTCTTGCAGAAAGATGTTCATCACTTTATCACTTCACAACCATAAAAGCCTATAAACTGAGATGGAAGGGCACTAGATTGGTGGTGGTACTCATTCACTTGCTATGAGACTTAGTCCTACACATCAGCTTCATGTCTGGGATACATACTTTAGACACAGTGGATTACTATAAACCAAGTGCATTTGGGATCTCTAAAGAATGATCTAGAACATTATGTTCAATAATGGTCTAGACAATGGTCCTGGTGGTCTAGACAACAAATACAAAACTTATAATTATGTCTATTAATTTCCTAGAAGTCTGAATTCATGAATGAGGACAAGAAATTTGGGCTTTGCATGATCTAGCTCTTGTCTACACTATTCAAATCAACCCCACAATTTCCAATGCTACTTTTCATTAAGCTATCTTTTCCAAAAGATTTATTTATTTATTTATTTTAGAGAGAGGGTGAGCATGAGTGTTCCAAAAGATTTATTTGTTTATTTTAGAGAGAGAGTGAGCATTAGGGGGGGCAGAAGGAGAAAGTGTTTGATAAAATACAGCATACTTTCTTGATAAAAAACCTCAGGAAAGTAGGGATAGAAGGAACATACCTCAACATCATAAAGGCCATATATGAAAGACCCACAGTCGGGAAAAACTGAGAGCTTTCCCCCTAAGCTCAGGACATGACAAGGATTCAGCAAATGGCACTGGGAAAATTGAGCAGCAACATGCAGAAAGATGAAACAGGGCCACTTCCTTATACCACATACAAAAATAAATTCAAAATGGATGAAAAACCTAAATGTGGACAGGAATCCATCAAAATCCTAGAGGACAACACAGACAGCAACCTCTTGGACCTTGGCCACAGCAATATCTTACTAGACACATCACCAGAGGCAAGGGAAACAAAAGCAAAAATGAACTATTGGGACTTAATCAAGATAAAAACTTCTGCACAGCAAAGGAAACAATGAACAAAACTAAACAGCAACCCATGGAATGGGAAAAGATATTTGCAAATGACATATCAGACAAAGGGCTAGTATCCAAAATCTATAAAAAACTTCTCAAACTCAACACTCCAAAAATAAAAAATCCAGTTAAGAAATGGGCAGAAGACATGAACAGACATTTCTCCAAAGAAGACATACAAATTGTTAACAAACACATGAAAAAGTGCTCAATGTGACTCATCATTGGGGAAATTAAATTAAAACCACAATGAGATACCACCTCACACCAGTCAGAATGGCTAAAATTAAGTCAGCAAATGACAGAAGTTGGGGACAATGCAGAGAAAGGGGAACCCTCTTACACTGGTGGGAATACAAACTGGTGCAGCCACTCTGGAAAACAGTATGGATGTTCCTCAAAAAGTTAAAAATAGAACTACTCTACAACCTAGCAATTGCACTAATAGGTATTTATCCAAAGGACACAGACATAGTGATTCAAAGGGGCACATGCACCCCAAAGTTTATAGTGGCGATGTCAGTAGTAGCCAAACTATGGAATGAGCCCAGATGTCCATCTACAGATGAATGGATAAGGAAGATGTGGCACACACACACACACACACACACACACATTTATATAGTTTGGAATATTACTCAGCCATCAAAAGGAATGAAATCTTGGGGTGCCTGGGTGGCTCAGTGGGTTAAAGCCTCTGACTTCGGCTCAGGTCATGATCCCAGGGTCCTGGGATCGAGCCCCACATCGGGCTCTCTGCTCTGCAGGGAGCCTGCTTCCCCCCACCCCTCTGTCTCTGTCTGCCTCTCTGCCTACTTGTGATCTCTGTCTGTCAAATAAATAATTTTTTAAAAAAGGAATGAAATCTTGACACATGCAATAATGTGGATGGAACTAGACTGTATTATGCTAATCGAAATCAGCCAGTCAGAAAAAAACAAATACCATATGATTTCACTGATATGGGGAATTTAAGAAACAACACAGATGAATATAGGGAAAGAGAAGGAAAAATAAAAACAGAATGGGAGAAAAACCTTAAGAGACTCTTAATTACAAGGAATAAACTGAGGGTTGCTGGAGGGGATGTGGGTGGGGGATGGGATAACTGGGTGATGGGCATTAAGGAGGACACTTGATGTAATGAGCCCTGGGTGTTATATGCAAATGTTGAATCACTAAATTCTATCCCTGAAACTAATACTACACTACATGTTAACTAAGTTGAATTTAAATAAAATCTTGAAAGAGAAGAAAAAGAAAAAGGAAAGGGATGGAAGGAAGGGAGGAAAGGAAGTAAGACTGGAGGAGGGCAGATTTGAGGCATAAATGGAAACAACCCATATAATTGATTCTTAAATTATGTAACTCTTCAAAATTTTTTTAAAGATTTTATTTATTTATTTGGCAGACAGACAGAGAGAGAGCACAAGCAGCGAAAGCAGCAGAGGGAGAGGGAAAAGCAGGCTTCCCACTAAGTAGGGAGCCCGATGCAGGCCTTAATCCCAGGACCATCAGGACCTGAGTCAAAGGCAGACACTTAACTGGCTGAGCCACCCAGGCAACCCCTCTTTAACATTCTTTTTTTTTAAAGATATTTATTAGTTAGTTTGTTTGTTTATTTATCAGAGAGAGAGAGAGAGAGAGCACAAGCAGGCAGAGTGGCAGGCAGAGGCAGAGAGAAAAGCAGGCTCCCCACTGAGCAAGGACCTTGATCTCAGGACCCTGGGATCATGATCTGAGCCAAAGGCAGCCGCCTAATCGACTGAGCCACCCAGGCATTCCCTCTTTAACATTCTTAATAGTCCATCTCTACCCAAACCCAACACACACACACACACACACACACACACACACACACACACACACACATCCTCTCCAGGGAACAGGGGACTCAGCCCAACTGTGGCTCAGGTTACTGCTCTATCCTCCTTCTCCATTTCATTTGTCTTCCTTTACCACCAACCCAAAGACAACATCTGTTCAGCTGGTGGGAAAAAAAGACTGAGGAATCTGCTGCGTTGTCAAGACTTCCACTAGCAGTTTCTCCTCTCCTGTTACCCACTTGCCTGAGCCCTGTTATAGCCCTTCCTTTCTCCTCAGCCACTTCCAATCTTTTCAAAATCAAAATATTTATAACCACTAAATGGCAATGACTTCAGTACAGAACCACCTCTACATCTCTTCCCAGAAATCCCAATTTTCATGACCCAGCCACTACCAAGGCTTCATCAACCTTCCTCACACCATTCCAGGACCATTCCAAGATCTTTTTGCCAGTACAGTACCTGGTACTTCTGTCTAACTGACAGACTCAGGGCAAAAAGAGAGAGGAAAGTAGAAACTATTGGATCCAGGCTTATGACATTTGTTCACATTATTGGCCAACCCAAGGCATAATGGTAACCAGGAACAGTTTCTTTCCTCCCTTCCTCCCTTCCTTCTTTCCTTTCTTTTTGTCTATTTTCTCTGCATAGCCTCTTTCTGCTTTCTGGTTGATCATGCTCTTCCTTAAAACAACTTCCAGGCTCTCAAGAGACCATTACTTCCTATTCTCTTCTGTGTCCCATTGCACGGAACAAAGAGGAACTCAGTAGGTCCACCATCCTCCTGATTTTACCTTGCAATGCCTCCTCCCATGTAAGCAAGTCTTACTCCACATGGGCTCCATTATTTCAAATTCTGCTAGATGATGGGCTAGCCAGACCAATTCTCTAGACTGGAGCTAAAATGAACTTGCATCCTGAATATAGCTTAGTTTTAACCCGTATGGGAAAGAGTATTTCCTTTTAATATTCTCTACCTTATGGTATATTATATGTAACTATGTCTCATCTCCCATACATGGCTGTGATATTTATTTTTCTATCTTCTACATACCTTGTACATAAATGTACTCAATACATTTTACCAAGTGAGTACCTTACACACACACACACCCCTATATATCTATCCATCTATTAAGCAACTGATAGTTAAAGTTTAATAGGTGCAGGGGTGCCTGGGTGGCTCAGTCATTGAGCATCCAACTCTTGATTTTGGCTTAGTCATGATCTCAGAGTTGTGGAATCAAGTGTCGTATGGAGTTCCCTGCTCAGCATGGAGTCTGCTCCAGATTTTCTCTCTCCCTCTCTCTCTGCCCCTGCCTCTGCTCTTGCACACTCTCTCTTTAAAAACAAATAAAATCTTTTTTTTAAAAAAGCTTACAAAGAACAGATTAATAGGAAATTAGCTTTATAAAGAAAGCCAAAGAAAAGAAGAAAGCCACCTACCATAACTACAGGGGAGGTAAGCCCCTCCTATACTGGCCCTTCCAGGTAGGGAGAGAGAAAGGCACAAAGCAGAAGGTGCTGATTCACGGGGTCTTCCAAGTACAAAGACCATAGAGAATAAGCATAGTTTACATCCTCTCTGCTGTTTATCCCTGAACATTCTGTCGGGGTTTCATTAGCACTTTTAAAAAAATGAGTATAGGGGCGCCTGAGTGGCTCAGTGGGTTGAAGCCTCTGCCTTCGGCTCAGGTCGTGGTCTCAGGGTCCTGGGATCGAGCCCCGCATCGGGCTCTCTGCTCAGCGGGGAGCCTGCTTCCTCCTCTCTCTCTGCCTGCCTCTCTGCCTACTTGTGATCTCTCTCTCTGTCAATAAATAAAATCTTTAAAAAAAAAAAATGAGTATATATTCACCACAGTGGAATCTCCTGATTTAATTTTTTTCCTTCTTAAGTTTAAAGGAAAGTACATCAGACTTCAGCTGGCTCCTAGACTTTTGCCAGTTTGAACACACCTGGCAAACAAAACAGCTGGCTTGAACAACTGAGGGTCACAAAATGCAAAATTATTAGTGCTACTAAATCAAATTAAGCATTAATCATATAATCAGGGTAATTAACCTAATTTTCAACACATATTGAAGGATGAAATAAAAACAACTGGCATTTATTCTACATTCTCCTCACTAAGGCATCACTATCTACTTCAAGTTGTGCTGACAATCATTTATGTGAAATACACATTCATCAATTTTTTATAGGAAATCTTCTCTTGTGATTAACTGCAACATCTACTTCTGCTTACATATTAGATGTTGATGCTTACTGCACATTCATATGACAAATATAAAGCATCTTTTACACAAAATGTTAAATGTGCTTTCACCAGTGTTCTCATAACAGTAACCCTAGGGGAGAGAGGGCCACTGCAGCAGAACTATAATTTATGGTCCTTACCCAGGACAGAAACATAAAATTCTTGATTTTTCATTTCCTGTATAATTACTGCCCACCCCCCTTAATCATATTATAATAGATCCTTAAATATAATGTGAGTAAAGATCTCTGGTCCTGAAAGCAAATGAAATGATGGTGAGGGTGGCATAGAAATACAGTTATTAAAAACTGGTTAAACAGGGATCCTCCTAGCATTTCAGATTGGCGGAAGAAGCAATCAAAGGCTGTTGCTGACAGGCACAGATTGTATGATAAAAAACAATAAAAGGCATTGAAATAAAATTTGCTGTAAGTCTTCTGTGGATCAGTGTGTGCTTACAAATTAAAAATCCATGACTGACTCTTTTCATGGTCTCTCCTCTCTTTAGTTAGTCATATATCTTTCCAGGATACACACTGGATATGGGTGGCTGCAGAGATGTGGTAACATCTTATTTAAGTTCTAGTATGCTTTGTTAGGCCACTTTTTGTCTTGAGATTTTTTTTGTTTGTTTGTTTTTCCACTGGTGTTATATTTCTAGAGCTGTGGTTTGTTTCTTTTGTGCAGTTCTTTGCCCTGGGAAAACCAACAGAGTAAAGATTATACAAGGAACCAATTGGAAACTTCCTTGATCAAAATCTGTTCTTTAGATGAGTGCTTATTATTACCGTCATGCCCTAAATCCACTTGCTTGAGTAAAGAAAACATTTAAAATAATCAGCCTATGTTATGTTTACAGGATAGGACATTTTGATTTTTTTTTAATGCATCTATTTCTCTAAACACCATGGCTAGCACACAGGGGCTTAGAAAATAAAGAATGTTAACATAATGTTAACAAGAAAAGTGAGAAAGCCAACTGCTGGCATGTTGGACTAAAAATTATTGAACTCGGAGGGCACGTATTGCACGGAGCACTGGGTGTGGTACATAAACAATGAATTTTGGAACGCTGAAAAAAAATAAAAATTTTAAAAAATTATTGAACTCAGCTCTCAGCTATAGTTCTCTTTATGAACAATGCTTTTGCTGGCAGTTTCATGATTCCTATGATTTTCTGCGGCTACGATACTGGGAGTGTGGCATCCATGTGGCACCCCCGACCTGCTGTCTGAGCAGTGTAACGGAAAGATGGTTCAGGACACCAAGCTCTAGAGAGAGTGAGTAGGCTTTTGTCTTTGGGGAGTTCTCTAAAAGAGGTTTTTCCAAATTCATAACATCCATGGTCAAATTAGGAGAGCCTTCTCAAACTCAGAGAATATCCTTCTGGGAGATTTGCCAAATCAAATCCTGTCATCCAAATTATAAAGCTGGAGCAATCTTAGAAATCATCTAGTCCAAGCCCTTCCTTTATAGATGAGATAATCAGAACCTGTAGAGGTTAAGTGGCTTGCTGCTGATCACACAGATAGGACAAAACCAGACAAGATTCTAGGTCTTTCGGGTCCAAGAAACAGTTAAACAAAATGTTCTAAGTGGAGAATAATTTGTTTTAATTTTTTGCCTTATTAGTTTTTTTTTACATCTATTCAGAGGACAAAATATATATAAACCAATGAAAATACAAATCACCATTTTAAAAACTCACTTTTAAAACCCACTCATTTTTACAAAATATTTATTTATTTATTTATTTATTTGCTTGTTTATAAAAGATCTGATGTATTTATTTGTCAGAGAGAGAGAACAGAAGCAGGGAGAGCTGCAGGCAGAGAGAGAGCAGGCTCCCTGCTAAGCAGGGAACCCAATGCGGGACTTGATCCCAGGACTCTGGAACCACGCATGACCTGAGCCGAAGGCAGATGTTTAACCACCGAGCCACCCAGGCATCCCAACAAAATTACTATTTAAAAAACAATTCGGGTGCCTGGATCGCTCAGTTGGTTAAGTGACTGCCCTCCTCTCAGGTCATGATTCCTTGGGTCCTGGGCAACCTGCTCAGCGGGGAGTGCACTTCTCTCTCTCCCTCTGCTCCTCCCCCTGCTTGTACTCTTCCTCTCACTCCCTCTCTGTCAAATAAATAAATAAAATCTTAAAAAAATTAAAATTATAAAACAATAAAAAATAATTCAAGATACAATAGAAGATTTTTCACTAGGCACTACATAAAAAATTTCCAAAGGAACTGCGTAAGCAGTTTTGTAATACATATATTATTTTGGTAGCAAATGCATAAAATGTATTAAAAGACTTAAAATATTCAAATAATTTTTATGAATAGAGGAGTTTTAGCAACAAAAAAAAGTTTAGAGACCTTTGCTTTAGGCAATCAAGCCAGTGACCTGCAGTTTAAAAATAACCTCAGAAACTAAGTTTGAGGGGATTATGCCCTGCCCCAAAGCCGGGGAGGGGGTGGGTGGCCTTGAAAAGAAGGTCTCTGAGAAATTCCAGTCAATTCATCAAGTAGCATAATGAGATGGTGAATAATAAGCTTCTTTATCTAGTCCATCATTATGTTTAATTTTTGGACTTCAAAAAAAAGACACAACAAAGATCAGAGAGTGGTTTAAAATACTGTATTTCTTCAATGCCAACATGCTTAATTATTTCTCCCTAATTGGAGCTCAGATTCAGAGTTATTTGAAGATTATTCATCATCCAAATTACACATTTTTTTTTCTTTTCAGTGTTCCAGAATTCATTGTTTATGCACCACACCCAGAGCTCCATGCCATACATGCCCTCCTTAGTACCCACCACCAGGCTCACCTAGCACTCCACCCTCCTCCCTTCCAAAACCATCAGACTGTTTCTCAGAGTCCACAGTCTCTCATGGTTTGTCTCCTCCTCCAGTTTCCCCCAACTCGTTTCTCCCCTCGGTCTCCCCCATGTCCTCCGTGTTATTCCTTATGCTCCACAAATAGGAAAACCATATGATAATTGACTCTCCGCTTGACTTATTTCACTCAGCATAATCTCTTCCAGTTCTGTCCATGTTGATACAAGAGTTGGGTATTCATCCTTTCTGATGGAGGCATAATACTGCATAGTATACACGGACCATATCTTCTTTATCCATTTGTCCATTGAAGGGCATCTTGGTTCTTTCCACAGTTTGGTGACTGTGGCCATTGCTGCTATGAACATTGGGGTACAGATGGCCCTTCTTTTCACTACATCTGTATCTTTGGGGTAAATACCCAGTAGTGCAATTGTAGGGTCATAAGGAAGCCCTATTTTTAATTTCTTAAGGAATCTCCACACTGATTTCCAAAGTGGCTACACCAGCTTGCATTTCCACCAACAATGTAAGAGGGTTCCCCTTTCTCCACATCCTCTCTTCTCCAACACATGTTGTTTCCTGTCTTATTCATTTTGGCCATTCTAACTGGTGTAAGGTGGTATCTCAATGTGGTTTTGATCTGAATCTCCCTGATGACTAGTAATGATGAACATTTTTTCATGTGTCTGTTAGCCATTTGTATGTCTTCTTTGGAGAAATGTCTGTTCATGTATTCTGCCCATTTTTTTGACACGACTATCTGTTTTGCGTGTGTTGAGTTTGAGGAGTTCTTTATAGATCTTGGATATCAGCCCTTTGTCTGTACTGTCACTTGCGAATATCTTCTCCCATTCCGTGGGTTGCCTCTTTGTTTTGTTGACTGTTTCCTTTGTTGTGCAGAAGCTTTTGATCTTGATGAAGTCCCAAAAGTTCATTTTTGCTTTTGTTTCCTTTGCCTTTGGAGACATATCTTGAAAGAAGTTGCTGTGGCTGATGTCAAAGAGGTTACTGCCTATGTTCTCCTCTAGGATTCTGATGGATTCCTGCCTCACGTTGAGGTCTTCTATCCATTTCGAGTTTATCTTTGTGTATGGTGTAAGAAAATGGTCAAGTTTCAGGACACCTGAGTGGCTCAGTTGGGTAAGCCGCTGCCTTCGGCTCAGGTCATGATCCCAGCGTCCTGGGATCGAGTCCCACATCGTCCTTGCTCGGCAGGTAGCCTGCTTCTCCCTCTGCCTCTGCCTACCACTCTGTCTGCCTGTGCTCGCTCTCTCTCTCTCTATAACAAATAAATAAATAAAATCTTAAAAAAAAAAAAAGAAAATGGTCGAGTTTCATTCTTCTATGCATAGCTGTCCAATTTTCCCAGCACCATTTATTGAAGAGACTGTCTTATCCACTGTATATTTTTTTCCTGCTTTCTCAAAGATTATTTGACCATAGGGTTGAGGATCCATATCTGGGCTCTCTACTCTGTTCCACTGGCCTATGTGTCTGTTTTTGTGCCAGTACCATGCTGTCTTGGTGATCACAGCTTTGTAGTAAAGTTTGACATCAGGCAACGTGATGCCCCCAGTTTTGTTTTTCTTTTTCAACATTTCCTTAGCAATTCGGGGTCTCTTCTGGTTCCACACAAATTTTAGGATTATTTGTTCCAGCTCTTTGAAAAATGCTGGTGGAATTTCAATCAGAATGGCACTGAAAGTACAAGATTGCTCTAGGCAGTATAGACACTGTAACAGTGTTTATTCTTCTGATCCATGAGCATGAATGAAATTGAAGGAGATACATGTAACTTTTTTTCTTTAGAAGTTTGTACCATTTTCAAGACATCCACACATTTCTCTAATTTAGGAGGAAGAGACAGTATGCTAAAGAAATGAACATGATTTTAGGCAATGAAATCATAGGCTAGAGAGAGATCAAGTGAAATCAATAGAAGAGAAATTCCCTGACCTATGTTCCTTTGAAGGCCGTAGTAGGAAAAGATTCACTATAGATACATTCCTGTCAGGTATTTTTAAGAATTATGATGCTGCACAGGGCTCATATAATCTTTTGAGTTAGCCCTAAGATCATAATGACATAGACTATTAGGTTTTAGGGGTAAATCTGAGCAGCAACATGTCAGTATTTGATCACACGGTTGCCCTAACTCAGCGGATGACTTCTTGGAGCTTCAATGAGCCATTCCACAAGTTGAAAAGTTAACCCTGAGAGTATATAAGCACTATGTTAGTGTTCAGTAAGTGAGGACTAGGGCTTATTTCTGGAAGGCTCCAATGACTTATATGATACAAAAAATATTTAATAGGATTCATTTTCCCTGTATATTAAAGTGTTAAAAAAACTCTTCAGGTTGATAAATAGCTGCTACTCTCAGCCATTCTATAGCTCCTCACACATCCTTCAGTAACTTCTTTCCCTTTGGACCCTCTACTCAAAGGAGCAGTGCCTTGCACATGGCCCAGCTGCAGCTCTACATAATAGATTGTCAGGTATTCTGAATATTACTGAGTAGAAGTTGCTGAAGCCATATAGGGAACACAGGGGACTTAGCTGTGAACAATAAAATTCCTAAAAGGGTCTTCCCAGGGGAGAGCAAAGGTGGCAGAGAAGAGTTGAAGAGAAAGGGAATGCGACTTGAGACCCTATGATATGGAAAGCTGCCCAGGGGCTAAAATGGGGCATTTAATAGGAAGGTGGGGATGTAGGAGAGTAGAGTGGGTCCTTCAATCACCATGAGAATTGACCCAGCATGCCAAAGGTAAGAGCTGCCTACATTTCTTTCTATACACACTTCCATCCCTGAGTAATCCCAATTCAAGAGTTTCTATGAAAATTTATGTTAAAAATGGTCTGACAAATACATGAAAAGGAAAATTGGTCATTTTCTTAAAACTTATACTCTTAACTTGGTCACCACCATATTTCCCATTATTTCCCTTCAAGTTGAATTTGTTATGAAGGTATGGAAACAACCAAATGTACTTCTTGTTTAAAACTGTACAATCATGTGAGATGGGTGGGGACTATCCATGGCTTTGGGAAACAGGCCACTCTTCTCCCTTCTTACTAGTTCTAATCATTCTTTCTTTTAAGGTAACATCACCCAGTCTCTTCTCTTGCCAGAGAGGTATAATGGGTAGAAGCATGTTATAAGCCATTAAATTTAGATATAACGGTTCTGGTCCATAATCCCTTATCCACAACACTTAAAATTTAAAAGAAAATTTAAAAATTCTTTAGCCCATTTGGCAGCAAAATCTGACCTATGGGGGAGAAGAGTTCACTCTCCCATGTGGAAGAATTTTAAATAATTTAGATACTCTCCCCCTCTGGGGGAGGAACATAATTCCCCATTCCATAACAATGGGTCATGCATAGTGACTTTCTTTCAGAAAGTACAGAATGAAAAGGGAAGAAAAAACTGTAACTTTATACTGGGAAATCTAACAAACACTACCACAGCCAGGTGAAAAAGGTCAACATTAATAGTGATAAGTCTTGTTAATAGTATGTACCCTTCAGATGTGATAAAAATGGCACTCTATTTCTGTGGTCTTTCTCCCCAAAATCCATAACCCCAGTCTCATCTCCAATGGTCAGACAATCCCAACTGAAATGCAGTCTACAAAATACCTGAGCAGTACTCCTCAAACCATAAGGCTATGAAAAACAAGGCAAGTCTGAGAAACTATCATTAGCCAGCAAGAGCTAATGAAGCCATAAGTAACGGTTAAATGCAATGGAATGGCCTAGATGGAATCCAGGAACAGAAAGAGGACATTAGGTAAAAATTTTAAAAATCTGCACATGAAAAAGTGCTCCACATCACTTGGCATCAGGGAAATACAAATCAAAACCACAGTGAGATACCACCTCACACCAGTCAGAATGGCTAAAATTAACCAGTCAGGAAACAACAGATGTTGGCGAGGATGTGGAGAAAGGGGAAACCTCCTACACTATTGGTGGGAATGCAAGCTAGTGCAGCCACTCTGGAGAACAGTATGGAGGTTCTTCAAAAAGTTGAAAACAGAGCTACCCTACAACCCAGAAATTCCAATACTGGGTACTTTAGGGTATTTACCCTAAAGATACAAATGTAGTGATCTGAAGGGGCACGTGCACCCGAATGTTTATGGCAGCAATGTCCACAACAGCCAAACTATGGAAAGAACCTAGATGTCCATCAACAGATGAAGTGATAAAGAAGATGAGGTATATATATATATATACATATACATATGTATGTATGTATATATACATACACACATATACATATGTATACATACATATGTATACATACATACATATGTATATGTATATACACGCACAATGGAATACGATGTAGCCATCAAAAACCCTGAAATCTTGCCATTTGCAACAATGTGGATGGAACTAGAGGGTATTATGCTGAGCAAAATAAGTCAATCAGAGAAAGACAAATATCATATGATCTCTCTAATATGAGAAATTTGAGAGGCAGGGCGGGGAGTCTGGGGGACAGGGAAGGAAAAAATGAAACAAGATGGGATCGGGAGGGAGACAAACCATAAGAGACTTAATCTCACAAAACAAACTGAGGGTTGCTGGGGAGTAGGGGGGTAGGGATAGGGTGGTTGGGTCATGGACATTGGGGAGGGCATGTGCTATGGTGAGTGCTGTGAAATATGTAAGCCTGATGATTCACAGACCTGTACCCCTGGAGCAAATAATACATTATATGTTAATAAAAATGAAAAATAAAAGTAAAAGGATTATTCACCACAAAAATTTAAGAAAATTTGAATAAAGTATGAACTTTAGTTAATAATAATGTATAATAATATTAATAATAATAATAGTACATTATTAGGAATTGACAAATGGGCCAGAGCAAGGTAAGATGATAACAATATGGAAAACTAGCTACAGGACATAGGGGAACTCTGTACTATATTTGCAATCTTTCTGTAAATCTCAAACTATTCTAAAATATAGAAATTTATTTTTTAAAGAACTGGCCTGGATTAACATTGGACTATGTATGGTCTTTACTTATCATACATATTTACTCAACAGGTTTTGCTAGCAAAATAGTAATGTATTCAATAGTGTGGCCTTGCCTCAAATATTCCAGGTGTAATGTAATATATGATTTATGTATATATCTCTAAAATCCAAAAAAGTTCTTAATTCTAGAAACATCTTGGCCAAAGTTTTCAGATAAGAGACCACATACCTGAAATACTACTAGTGCTAATAATGGAATTAATAATGCATTTTAGTTGTGTCGTGGCTTTAGCAGACATTTTCAGGTTAGTCTGAAACTCTAGTCAAAGATTTAAATTAGTGATAAGAAGTTATGTTTATTTCATTTCATACAATTATGTTTATATAATAATCTAATTATACCCTTAAAATCTATAGGATAGGAATTCTTACACAAATTTTTGAAGGAGGAAAATGAGCTCAGAAAGGTCAAATTGTTTGCAAGTTATATGACCAAGGGTCAGATATAAGGAACCCTCCCCTGACATTTTCAGGACTCAGTGTAAGAGTACAGATGAAAGTTCCCCAGCCCACTGCCCCATCCTTTCTTTCCTCCCACTCTGCCACCACCCCTGTCAGGGCCCATTCCATGAAAGGTCTGATTGCCCAAGCAGCTGGTATCAGGCCCAGCAATCCCTGGAAGTGGATAAAATCCCTGGAAGTTGCCTGGGCAGGGAATCCCAGGGTTCTGAGAGCACAGGGACAGAGGTTTTAGGTTAGCATGTGTTCTTGGCCACTCAGATTTGTCTCTCTAGGAAGGAGGGCTATGACTATCAGAAGATCAGAGTGAAGCCTTCAAAATGGGAATCTAGGGCCTGACCCCAAACTCCAGATCTAAAGGTTGTTAGGTTGGTTTTTAAACTCACATTTGCCTGACTCAAATATTCATGTTCTTGCTACTATAATGTGTTGCCAAGGAAAAAATATACCTAAGGACCACGGTATCAACCTAACTGATTTCTGAAATAAGTTGTACTTATGTTTCAAGTATCAAGGAGTATCAAAAAAGCATGTCTTAAGGTCTAATATTTATATATAATACTAGAAAGACAGACTAGTTACAAGACACTCTCATTCAAATTTCTAAGGAAAAAAAATGAAATTCTAGATCTCTAAATCACAGAACTTTGATCTTTAAATACATTCATCAGCAACTTTCTGTGTACCTGGCAGCCTGTTTGGGGACCGGCTCCTGCCTAAGGAGCACAGGTTCTAATGGGAGCAAATTATTTCTCCCTACCAACGGGAAAGGGGAAAGACAGCACAAACTCTTTCCTTCCAAATTCAGAAGTCCCTTCTCTTCTTTAAGAATGAAAACAGCTGATTTTTTACACTGACTTTTTGCACTTGCCAGTTTCTCTACTGAGTGTGTGTTATCTGGATGGTGAAAAGATATAAATTAAAAGCTAGAGACATGGAAAACTCTGGCAATTTAGATTGCACTGTCCTTTCCCAGTATTCACAGGTGAAATATTCTCTCTTCACCTCCTTGGGTTGGCTCTGTGCTTGTATCTACCACATGTGTTGGCAATGTAGATTCTGTCTCCCAACCAGATAGCTCCTTGAAAGCCAGGGCTATCAGTCTTCATCTCTGGGAGTCCCCACAAGCACGGGTACATTGCTCCCTGCCTGGAAATACTCCATTTCCTGATAGAGACTGAGTGCCAGCTGGGAGACCAGCAAGACTGGGAAAGAGCCACTAGCATAGGCACTCACTGAGTCACCATCTTCCTGGGATATAAGCTTTAAATGGTTGAGTCTGCATTCCTGCAGAGACTCTCCCCAGGCTTTCCTTAGGCCACCAGTTCATCTTTCTGCTCTTTTTATTTCCTGAGTGAACAAATTTATGCAGTAAAGGCAAATAACATTTCCAATCATTGTGTCTAACTGAGGAGGCATATCTGCCCCTACTGACTTGTTGACATCTTACCTCTATTATTTTGGATGGCTTGCTTACAACAAGCAGTCTTTTCTAAGCCTTACACATAAACAAAGTCCTAGAACAAGTTAAAAGGCTTTCCCTCCCTCCCAGGACTGTCAGGGGAGCTCTGTGTTTCTTTATTCAGCTGTCCCTACACTCCACAAAAGGTCACCAGAATGCTAAAAGAGGCTGCTTGTCATGGAAAGTCTCAGAAAAGGAGAACATTATCTAGGACCATCAAGAGCTTGAGGGCTGAGCATGGAAGTTTCTCCAGTCTTTACTGCCTTTAGGCCTTTAGATCCTACCTTTTATCAAAGTGTTTTTTTTTTTTTCTCAATGTTGATCAATTAAGACTTAACCCTCAGTGAAGGAGGCATTTATCCTGTTTGTAGACCTGACATTTTACTCAGTGCCTTGCACAAAGAATGACAATACCTTTGACTGAAGCCATCTAAATATTTCCTGGATGCTGATCACAGGATTCTACATAAACCTCACACATGCAGTTCCCTCTGCCTACCTGGAGTTTGCAGGTATCTCTTTCCCCAACTCCTACCAAACAGCACAACTGACTCTTTCTCATTCATTAATTCTCATTTCCTGAAAGGTCATCCTTGTTGAGCTATCTAAATAGGATCTCTACAACTGCCACCTCTCCCCATTATCAGTTAAGAACAGTTTCTTAATTCTATATTTTATTCATTTACTAGCATAACCAGGTTAAAGGAACCTGAAGCAGTATGGCGTGAACCGAAAGCGATTTATTCTCTTCTACTACTCTGCTCCTTTAGATCTGCTCAACTTCATATGTTCTTCCCTGTCACTAAATGAAAATATCCCACCAGTCCCAAAACAACTCCTAGTCACTTCCCAGTCATAAACAAATAGTCCCTTTTCTTGGGTGATTTTAGTATCAAGACTCCAGACTTAAAATAATCCACAATGTCTCCCCTCTGCCAGCTTAGATCTGCTTTAGTCTTGGCAGCTTATTGGGGGAGGCAGCCTAGTCAGCTTTCTCACTTCACCTCTTCCCATCTCAGGCCCTCCCAGATTGGGGCAGGAGATGGAGGAGAGGAGGGGAAGACAGATCTAATTTGTCAGATATGGCTGTAATCTGGAGTAGGTGCCTCTGCACTTGGCAGACCCAAGCTTCCAGAACCTGCTGTTTCTGGGATTTTCAGAGACTCCCATCATAGTAGATGTCTTACCCACAGCTGCCTCACTAAGCAAGGCTCCCTCTGGTTGGTCCCTTAAGAATTCCCCCCTCATTTTTATTCAGCTGCTTCATTCCAGAGTCCTGTCTTTTTTCCAGAATCACCTCATCCCTATGGTCCTCCTTGTCAAGTTATGTTCAACATGACCCAGTCTGCTCTTTTCTGAGTCAATTCTTATCAGCGAACTTTAAAAGTGCTGGCCAATTCCAGTGCATCCATCTCGTCTCTGCTGCCCTACGATAGCCCACTTCTACCCCTACTCTCGAGCCTCTGCCTTAAAATGCCTCAGATATCAGTCCCAAAGTCCCCCAAATCCAGGAAACACAAAATAGTGCTCTGAGTGGTTCCCTAGAAGCCTCATCCCAACTAGGTCTGAGTGAGGGGGATATACAGCCCCTTCCTGAAGTGAGGAGAACCACACAACACAGTGACAGCTCTCCTCAAAGAAAACCAACCAGTACTTGAAACTCCAAGTACACCAAGCCTTCTCTTCAATGCCCTGAAGGTGGATGATGGGTTCAGGCTAGCAAAACCTGTTCTGAGGTACCCTGTTTGCAAATCCCAAAGAGGTAGTCTAGCACTTCAATTTAAAAAGCCAAGGAACTTGACACCTACTGCTTTGTTCTTTGGTGCCTCAGCCGAAACTGAGACAGAAATATCCTGTTTCTCTTGTTTGTGGTCAGTCTCCCTCATTAAGCTATAAACTCCAGAGGGGGAGGGACCTTAGCTGTTTTATTCATCGATGTATCAGCACAGTCTAGAAGCATGCCTCGTGTAGCTTCTGGGTGGGTGCTTAATACATGTTTCTTGAAATAATGAGTATATAATAAAATGAAGATGGTGATGACACAAATATCATTTTACTGAAAAATCAAAAAAGCTGAAGAGACTTTCATAACTAATCAATAAAATAGTTGATCTTGAAATAAATTACCTTGTGATTCCATACATTGAAAGAACCTCCTGAAAGACCTAAGTCTTAATCTTAGACTACAGTTTTCATTTTAAGCCAAAAAGTGCCTGAGGCACAGACAACAAATGCTTACACAAGAGTTAACAGATTGGATGCTGGCTGATGATGCTAATATCAATTCTTTGTCTAAACATGCAATGCCAGTTCTGCTGACACATTCTTCCAGAGCTTTTCTGCAGGATGTGAAACTGGCCTCTGGGTCAGTGATATTCAGAAATAAGCCTGAACTCTGCAGAGAAAATTCTTCAAAGGGACTCTGACCCCCCCCCAGATTCTGACCTTGATGAGATTTACCAAGCTCTCTTCCACAGGGGCAGGTGGAAAAATAGGGAGGCACCACTATATTTTATTGAAGCTGATACCAAGTTCTTCTTGTCACTTGGCAAAAGGGTGGGAGGAGACAAAGAAGCTGAAAAAGCAAATTCCCTAAGATTCATTCCATGGTAAGCCAACCAAGTGCATAGGAATGAGAGTGTATACAAGGGTTCTACCAAAATAGCCTAGTAAATACCTCCCCACGCAATGATTTCTTCTATCCATCAGTAGGTAGGAGGAGGTGGTTTAGAGTTTGGCCTCCAGCTCTGGGAAGAATGGGAAGCAGGATTGTAGAGAAAAGAGAGCCTGGCCTTACAAGTTTGTGCCTGCACACTCAGACTCCTCTCAGTCTAACTTCCCTCTGCAATTCCCTTCTGTGCTCTTCAGCAGAGCTAGCGACAGACAGAAGATTCCAGATGCCAAGTCAGAACCCGAAGAAACTGTCTCACATAGAAATTGCATTTAAAAAGAAATCTTTAAAAGAATGGGAATTTTGGTCAAATTAAGACTCACCTAAGGAAGATTAGGAAGCTAACACAAATATAACAATGTCAAAATTCTGCACTAGAAGTTTAGACCTTAGGAAACATCTATGCTGATGCCTCACATTTTACAAGTGAAGACTCTGAGGTTCTTGAGAGGGTTAAGTGATATGACCAAGATCACATAGCTTTCAATAGAACCTGTTTCTTCCCACTGTAGTGTCTTGCCCTTTCCAATACATTATGTAGCCTTCTGTGTATAACCAAGCCCTTCTTGACTCATTCCAGGTAGAGTAGGGGACTGCAGCTACACTTCTGAAATGGATCAGATAATTTAGTCTCCAATGTAACTGTACATCATGCTGTTGTGCTAGCAAATATTAAAATAAGATAGTGTCGGGGCGCCTGGGTGGCTCAATGGGTTGAAGCCTCTGCCTTCGGCTCAGGTCATGATCCCAGGGACCTGGGATCGAGCCCCGCATGGGGCTCTCTGCTCAGCAGGGAGCCTGCCTCCTCCTCTCTCTCTGCCTACCTCTCTGTCTACTTGTGATCTCTGTCTGTCAAATAAATAAATAAAATCTTTAAAAAAAAATAAGATAGTGTCTTTGTCTCCAGAAATTTCATTTCAGAGTTACACGAGTAGCTTTGGCCTGAGCATTTGAACTAAAGTTTAATCCTAACTCTGACCCTGACTCACCAGAATGCTTTGGACTAGTCACAAAATTGTCTCAGTTTCTTCATCTGTTCAGTGGGAAGAGTAATACTGATCTGTCACTTCTTAATTTAAGGAAGCTGCCTGTCTAGTAGCTACTAAACAATTATGTGTGTGTGTTTGTGGTGGGGGGGATCCTGTAAAGATTCTAAGTATGAACTGAGACTATATAATGAAGCCACAAAATACATAACTCAGATGCTTTCTAATAACTGTGACATATAGAATTTTAGTTTACCAAACTAAGACAAGAGACTGCTATCAGTCTAGCATGTTTCTACAAAGAACCACCTCATCATCATATTGTTTCAACATATCAGAGATGTTAATTAAGCCTGTAGAATTTAAGAAACAAAATTGACTTATTTCGCTAAGCATAATACGCTCTAGTTCCATCCATGAGACAAACCAAAAGAGACTCTTAATGTCATAAAACAAACTGAGGGGGGTGGGAGGGGAGAGGAGTTGGGAGAGGGTGGTGGGGTTACATTATATGTTTAAATAAAAAAGCTTGAAGAAAAAAAAATAAACCCTATGTTGGTCCAATAAACCTTAAAAAAAAAAAAAGAAACAAAATTGAAATGGAAATTTGCCTCAAAGCTACTTAGACTGAATATAAAGCATATTCCAAAGGTTTTATCTGCCAAATAAGGTCTTCCCATCAGCAGAGGAAAATAGGAATTGCTTTCCCATGACCAAAGAGTCGTTATGTGCCCGGGAGTCCTGCTTACTAGTATCAGTTTTTGTGGAGGCACCAAAAAAAAAAAAAAAATTCCAGACAAAAGTAGGCAACAACAGTACAAGAGAATATGGTGAATAAGTTAAATCTAAATTGTGCTTTGTTTTGCACTGACAATATTCTGTACCATGTTATCTATCTACCACTTAGCTAACAGTAGATCTTATATGGATAGGATAAAAATGAATTTCATTCCTTTATTTTCAAAAATGCTCACTCAAAGTCCTGATACTACCTTATTGCCAATGAACAAAATCTATCTAGTCTTCAGCAGCATAAATAATCACTTTAACAATTACCTAAAGAATTCTGTGCTTGGCAAAATCAGCAAAGAAAAAGAGATGGCATCTTATTTAACTAATCCTTCTTTAAAAAATACTTAATTAATTTATTTGACAGAGAGCGAGAGAGCACAAGCAGGTGGAATGGCAGGTGGAGGGAGAGGGAGAAGCAGGCTCTCTGTCAAGTGGGGAGCCTGGTGTGGGAGATCAATCCCAGGACCCGATGTGGGATCAATCCTGGGAGCCATCTCAGGACCCTAGCCGAATGATGACCTGAGCTGAATGTAGATGCTTAACCAACTGAGCTGCCTAGGCACCTCTTATTTAATTAATCCTTAACAGAACAACCAAAATGGCTTGATAACAAGGGTTTACCAATTATTTGTAACAGACAAAAAAGTTTTCACAACTGATTTTTCTTTTGAGATAGCAATGTTATTAGGTACTCTGTTTAATGCCACTCAGAAAGTTAGGATGAAAACAAACAAAAAACTACTCAGAGAAGAAAATAAATATTTTGAAAGTAATAACAACATTTGAATAATTACAAGCAGAGGTATACATATGGGTTTGAGGACTCATAGGATTCTTTCTACTTCATGTTCGGCCTAATCACAGAATATGGGACACTGAAGTTAGTTAGATGCTATAGCAGAGATAGTTAGGGCTTTCTATCCCTGTCCCCCTACATTTCCCAGCTTCCTTTTCACTTAGGTTGAGGTCATGCACCAATGGGTGCCACATTCGAACCAATGGACTCAGAGGAGGTAACCTGTGTCACTTCTAGGCTGGGGCAGTTAAGAGCTAGTGTGCCTTGTTTATTTCTCTTTTCCCTCCCCTGCCTTAGCAACAATGAGGACCTTATGTTCCAAATACTATAGCACATACAGAGGAATGTTACTGACTCATATTGAGCTTTACATAAATAAGAATAAACTTTTGTTACGTTAAGGTAACGGGATTTCAGGGGTTGATGTTGTGGCTCTCTGCTGAGTGGGGAGCCTGCTTCCTCCTCTCTCTCTGCCTGCCTCTCTGCCTGCTTCTGATCCCTCTCTCTCTCTCTGTCAAATAAATAAATAAACCTTTAAAAAAAAAAAAAAAGAAGCAGTAGGCTTATAGCCTCATCAGAGGATTTCAATAAAGTTTAGTTGGGGGAGAAGTCAGACTTTGTAACCTAACTAAAAATTTTCCTTTCCACATTCACCCCAAATGTAGTAATTAAGTAAGATTAGAACCTAGTTACCAGAAAGTGTAAAGCTGCAAAAATCCTAGTTTTGAATTTCTTGTTGAAAGAGACACTTGCAAAATGAAAGAAAACTAATATTAAGCATTCATATCTACTAACTGATGGCTAAAAACAGCTTCAACTGGTTGAATTTTATAGACGCCTAACAGAATTTGGGAATGAATGATTTAAAGTTAAGAGTCAAAAACTAAGCATTCAAAGTATAAGTACATTCCCAGAAGCTATAAGTAACAAAGGACCAATCTTGCAAAGAAATTGCACCCAAAAATGATGCTGGGCAGTAAGCTCTTAGATATTAAGCGGCCTATCTTTAGTTCTCTATCCTCATGATCCCACACAATGTCTGACATATAGAAAATATCCAGTATGTGTTTGTGAATGAATGAGTAAATAAGAGTCACGTCAAAGGAAGAAGCAAAAAAGAACAAAGTGAAGAGGAAGGAGTGATAGGAAAACATTTTCAAATAGGAAAACATTTTAAATCCCTCCAGGAGAAGACACACTGAATTTTTCAAAGGTGCTTTCTCAACTTCAGAGTTCTAATACATAAGCAATTGGAATATAAACCTTGGCCAGCACACGTAAATAGCAGCAGCCAAACAGGCCCTGCAGCTTTGAGCTCCTCAAGTCAGGCCCAGGCAGAGGACAACAAGGTTTTCAGCACCTTAAAAGGACTGAAAGAAAGGGAAGGTCTCATACTCCTTCTGGCCAGTCCCTCACATCTTTAAGAGAAAGGAATAGGTAATCATGTCATAATAAGAGGAGTTACCTGCAATTAAGAGAAAGTCAATTCTATATGTAAAGAAGCCTCTTTCTACCTGGAACTTCTAATACACCAAAATTCCTGATGGTAACATTCAAACATTAACATTTCCACTAGAAGGGACAAATTTTCACTTAGGGCAATAGTCATGTGCTAACAGTCATGGTTGATGTTTGCTGGCTATTAAAATACCTTTATGTTTTGTTCTAATTTCTTTTCATTATTTAATTTTATATAAGCATACTATTTAGGTTATTGTTCATTTTCTTACTCTAATCCTCAAAGGTCATCCTATCAAGTATATGTATATAAGTAAACAGCCCCCAATATGCTTGATCACCTAATATTTTCCTAATACTTTCAGAAATGCAAATGAGTTTCAATTCACCAATAAGCAAAAATTTAAAAATAATCTTTCAATAAGTCAAACTCAAAATCTTTCTGTTTTCTGACAGTATCCAAACCAAGGCCCACAAACACTTTAGGTTATATATTTTTGCCACATTTTACAATAAAGATCAAAGAGTCAAATTGTGGGCCTGTGGGCATCTGGGTGGCTCAGTTGGTTAGGCAACTGCCTTCAGTTCAGCTCAGGTCCTGATCCTGGAGTCTCGGGATTAAGTCCCACATCAGGCTCCCTGCTCAGCAGGGAGTCTGCTTCTCCTTCTGGCCTCTCCCCTCTCTTGTTTTCTCTCATTCTCTCTCTCTCTCTCAAATAAATAAATAAAATCTTAAAAAAAATTGTGGACCTGCAAGAAAATGTTTCTTACTAGCTAGTCCAAATCATTTCACAGACAGAAAATGTCTGAGGTCTGCAGAACTGAAGTAACTTAACCTTGCTAGAGTAAGAGGCTGCCAAACACCCCTGTTGATGGACAGATTCATCCATTCAGTAGTCATGCGTTTAGCAGGCAGCTAGAGCTAGGCACTCTACCTGCCCTTGGAGTATAAGGATGAAAATGAAGTCACTCTGTTATTCTCTTATACATATTGCCTATCTATACATCCAATTATTTCCTATGGTATGCACTGAATTGCACTATTTTCATTTACAGCAATTTACCTTTAAATTATGATGATATCTTTATTTGCACATGGGGCAAATCACATTACATTTTTTATGGAAACTCAGACTCTGTAATGTTGACTAATATTCCCAAGTGAGTCAGTGGCACCAGAGTGTCAAACTTCAGGGTCTGTACTTAATCCAACTGAATCACACTGTCTCTTAGAAATAGATCTCCTTTTGGATGTCTGATTGGATTGGAGTAGGTAGTAATACAGTAACCAGCAAGCAGCAAGAGCCAATTAGTACATGCCTCATTAAGGTGTTTTCGAAGTGCTTCATTTTGAAAGAGGAATGAGAGGTTGCCAAATTTCAGACAAGTCATGTTTGCTCCTGTACTTGAACTGAATGATACAAAATTTTCTTGAGTAAATTTTTAATCTTTTCCTGGCTGCAACTCTACCACATCTCTTCCCATGTCAATGCATTAAAGGATATGCAGTCGAAAGCTCGCTTTGGGTTTCAGAAGAAGAAAATAAATTCAATGACAAGTAAAAACAGGAAGTGCCATCCTAGGATAATTTAACATTCACAGTTTTTGAAGTCTGTTAAGAAACTCAAATCCCCACAGCCCACTCAGAGAAAAATGCTATCTCTTTGCTTAATCTGGCTTTTATGCTGTATCTGTAAAACATGGAGTAAACTGATCTGGCAATTTTATGCTCAATTTAGTCAGTGTAAACAATGACGTGCACAATTCAAGTCTCAAAACATAATATGATATAGCTAATTGGGGTGTTCACATGGACCAAATTAACTAGATTATTGCTAAATCATTTCCCTTTGTTCTTTGTGAGTCTTCTTCTAAACATGGGAATTTATGAGATGTACCTATAGTCACAGAGGGGAGAAACATTTAATTATTCAAGTGGTTAAAATCTGAATGTACACCCCCCCC